>AWOL01S0009963.1:24352-102967 GCA_000715115.1 Nicotiana otophora
AAATGAGATATTGTGAATTTGTTTATGATTTGGAACTACGAGGCGGTACCTCGGGAGTGCCCTTGTTGATATTGATTTATGGCCATTGTTGCTTTCGATTAATTGTTGTGATTTTCATAAAGTTGAAGAAAATTCTGCTTTGATTCTACGAGATATTATTTGCAATTATTTAGTGTCATTAAATGTGACATACTATTTGATTCACTTCCAATGTCATTTTATTTTACTACATTGATAAATATTTTACCATGCCATTATTATATTCCAGTAGGGCATCACCTGACCTCGTCACTACTCTACCGAGGTTAGGCTTGACACTTACTGGGTACCGCTGTGGTGTACTCATACTACGCTTCTGCACATCTTTTTGTGCAGATCCAGGTACATTTTACCAGCCTAGACGTCAGTGAGTTACCTGCGCACGGAGACTTCGAGGTATATCTGCCAGCGTCCGCAGACTCCGGAGTCCCCTTCTACCATTTTATGTTGCTTCCTTATATTGTATTTAGACCTTGACTTATAGAGACATTGAGAATAAATTCTTAGAAGCTTGTGACTTATTTCTACCGGATTTTGGGAGTTGTAATCATTTGAATTGTAGATTATTTATTTTCAGATATTTATGATTATTCCGTATTGATAGGCTTAGCTAGTCTTAGAGACTAGGTGCCATCATGACACCCTATGGAGGAAAATTTGGGGTCGTGACAATATTATCTATTAAAATATTCTTACGGGAGAATACTCTTAGTAACACATAATAGTTATTTCTTTAGTCGTCAGACAATAATATTTTGTTGATGTACACTTTCAAGGTTAACCAAATTTAATAATTAAACATAAAAATCAATATATTACCAAAATAATAATAATCACTTCACATTCAAAAAAGATATAAGAATTTAATAGATCTTAACATATGATCTGAATATGGAAGAATAAAGAGATTGACGCATTTCAGTAACACTTGATGAGAAAGTGATCATACAACCCATTATTTAAGGTTAATAAATATGGAGCACTTCATATACTATTAAAAATTATATTCCGCAAGAGAATCCCAAATATTTCTAGACATGTTTTCAAGAAAATTCTATATAAAATTTTAAATATATATAAAAAATTATATATTTATATGTCAGTTTGGTTTGGGTTTCTTTACTCAATACCAAACCAAATCAAACCAAACCTAGTCGGATTTTTTAATCGATTTGGTTTGACTTTTCGGTTTGGTGCGGTTTTTCGGTTCGGTTTGTACACCCCTAATCACAACTTTCCAATAATCAACAATATTAATATTTCCACAACAACAGCCCATGGCTCCACTACAATGGGTGCAAGAATATCAACAACAACAATGTATGTAAAATGCTCAACAAGGAAGAGGTTTCAACAATAATAATTTTGCCTCAACGTGATAACAACTTTGACAACTTCAACACCAATAACTCAACAATGCGAGAGATAGTGTATAACCACAATATTAGATAAGAATAACTCACAATGGAAGAGATAATGTGTAGCAATGACTTAAAATAATGGAAATCAACAATGAAAGAGATAACATGAAAAATAACTTCAAATAATGATAATCAACAATGAAAGAGGTAACATGAACAATAACTACAATCAATGATAATCAATAATGAAAGAGATAACATGTATAACGACTTCAAATAAAGATAATCAACAATGAAGAGATAGCAAGTAACAATAAAAGAGAAAACAAGTTCAACTAAAGCATGAGAGCAATTTATCAATTAGGATGTAGAACAAGTGTTCACGAAAGTATTTAAGGCATGTAAGGATAGACTAACATAAGTAAGAATAGATTGACTATGAGAATTTAGAACATGATATTACAATTAAATTAAGGCATGGAAAGAGTCTAAGTAGTCTAAACTGATCAAATACCACGTACTACCCGTGTACCCACTCGTCACCTTGCGTACACAGCTTTCACATAGAACAAATGAATCAATCAATACCAATACTAAGGGGTAGTTCCTCCCCACAAAGTTAGGCAAGACACTTATCTCAACTGGGCCAATTCAACATTCGAAAATAGCTTTTTCCCTAAAATTCATCTCCATACGGCTCAAATCTAACCAAAATTGACCTAATATCATCAAACAATTCTAGAGAAATCAATTACAATAGATAAAGGTAAGATCTTTATACTTTTTTCAAAAAGTCAACAAAATTCAACTGGGGGCTTGCCTCATCAAAACCCAGGTCCAATGGTATATTCCAACTGCCCATGACCCCACGAGTTCATATATGTGGTTAGTTTCAAAATCTGAGTCCAAATCGACTCTCCAAACTCAATTTCTTATTTCAAAAACTTGACAAAGTTTCACAAATTTTCACTTTGATTCACATGATTTTGATGTTAAAATTTAAGATATGTTGATGGAATATGATTAAAAATAGATTAGAATTACTTACCCAAGGTTTGTAGGTGAAAGCCCCTCTCCAAATCGCCTCCTACCAATTCTGGGGTTCAAAAATGAGAGAACGAGAAATGAAATCCCGACTTTCAGCCTTTATGTTCAGCTGCAGCTATCGAAATTGCGAACCCTCACATTTGCGAAGAAAATCTTGCAATTGCGGCACTAACAAGCATGGGAAGCTCTTCGTAAATGCGAAGATGGGCTCGCAATTGTGAAACCTACTGCCCATGCAAAAGCGATGATGAACATCGCAAATGCGAACTAGCCTAGGCCAAGACCTCTTCGCAAATGCGACCTAGGCATCGCAATTGCGATACCTGTGGGTTCCCTTCTAAGGTTGCAAATGCGACCCTGGTGTTCACAATTGCAACACCAGAGGCACCAGACACTAGCGTTTTGCCAATTTCAGTACAAACCACTCCGGAACATGTCTGAAATGCATCTGAGCCCTCGAAGCTCCAAACCAAACCTCTACACAAGTCTAAAAGCATCATAAGAACTTACTTGCGTGATCAAAACATAAAAATAACATCTAAAACTACGAATCGAACACTAAAATGCATGAATTTCAAAGTAAAGTTCAACAATTTCTAAAATTACAACTAAACGTCCGAATCGTATCAAATCAAATCCAAACGATACCAAATTTGGCACGCAAGTTCTAAATACCATAACGAACCTATTCCAAGCCCTAAAATCAGATTTCGAGCTTGATAGCTAAAAGTCAACCTACGATCAAACTTTTCAACTTGCAAATCAGCATATATCAACCTACTGACTTCCAAAATTAATTCAGGGCATACACCCAAGTCCGAAATCACGATACGAAGCTACTGGAAGCATAAAAATACAGTTCCAGGATCGTTTTCACAAAAGTTAAAGTTTGGTCAACACTTTCTAATTTAAATTTTTTAGTCAAGAATAAAGGATCCAAATCAACCCAAAAGCTTCCCGGAACGAAAGTAACCAACCCCGCAAGTCATAAAATTATAAACACACATGTGTGAAGCATAAAAAGGGGTAACGGGACACAATTACACAAAATGACTGATCGGGTCGTTACATTCTCCCCTCTTAAAATAAACGTTCGTCCTCAAATGTGCATAAGCACATACCTGAAGTGGTGAATAGATGAGGATAACAACTCTGCATGTTGTGCTCGGTCTCCTAGGTCGCCTCCTTGACCGGATGACCCCTCCATTGAACCTTCACTGAATCAATGTTCTTTGATCTCAACTTCCGGACCTATCTGGCCAAGATAGCCACAAGATCCTCAATAAAAGTCAAATCCTCGTCTAATTGGACTGTGCTGAAGTCTAAAACATGTGGAGCATCAAAACAGAGAACACCGGATGAACCACAGATAAACTAGGTGGCAATGCAAGCTTGTACGCCACCTAACCAATCCTCTCATGGATCTCAAAAGGTACGATATACCCAGGGCTCAACTTGCCCTTATTCCCGAACCTCATCACACCCTTCATGGGTGAAACCCGGAGCAAGAATCGCTCTATAACCATGAATGCAACATCACGAACTGCCCGATCCGCAAAACCCACCTCTCTAGATTGGGATGTACGAAGCCGATCCTGGATAATCTTGACCTTCTCCAAAGCATCTCGAACCAAATCTGTACCTAATAACTTAGCCTCTCCCGGCTCAAACCACCCAACTGGAGAACGACACCTTCTCCCATAGGGCCTTATAAGGAGCCATCTAAATACTCAATTGGTAGCTATTGTTGTAGGCAAACTCCGCAAGCGGCAAGATTTGATCCCAAGCACCCCCAACATCCATAACACATGCGTGAAGTATATCCTCCAATATCTGAAAGGTGCGCTCGGGTTGTCCGTCCGTCTGAGGGTGAAATATTGTACACAACTCAACCCGTGTGCCTAACTCACACTGTACAACACTCCAGAAACGCGATGTGTATTGTGTACCCCGGTCAGAGATGATGGATACCGATATGCCATGAAGTAGGACAATCTCGCAGATATAAACCTGAGCCAGCTGCTCTGAAGAATAGGTAATATACAGTCACTACCAGAATGAAATGAGCCGACTTGGTCAACCTGTCCACAATCACCCATTATGTATCAAATTTCTTCTGAGTTCATGCGAGTCCAACAACGAAGTCCATGGTGACACGCTCCCTACTCGGGAATCTCAAGTTGCTGAAGCAAACCACCCGGCCGTTGTGCTCATACTTCACCTGCTGGCAATTTAGGCACCAAGCTACATACTCCACAATGTCCTTCTTCATCCTCCTCCACCAATAGTGCTGCCTCAAGTCTTTATACATCTTAGCGGCACCCGGATGAATGGAGTACCATGAACTGTGGGCCTCCTAAAGAATCAAATCACGTAACCCATCCATATTGGGCACACATAATCGGCCCCGCATCCGCACACACCGTCATCTACAATAGTAACATCCTTGGCATCGCCGTGCTGAACCGTGTCCTTGAGGACAAGCAAATAGGGGTCGTCATACTAATAGCCTCTGATACCATCATATAGAGAAGACCAAGAAACCACGCAAGTAAGAACTTGGCTGGACTGCGAAACATCCAATCTAACAAACTGGTTGGCTAAGACCTGAACACCCAATGCTAATGGCCTCTCTACTGCCGATAGAGATGCTAAACTACACAAACTCTCCGCCTTTTGAGTCAATTCATTGGCCACCACATTGGCCTTCCTGGGATGATATAGAATAGTGATATCATAGTCTTTAAGCAACTCTAACCACCTCCGCTACCGCAAGTTAAGATCTTTCTGTTTGAGCAGATGTTGTAGACTCCGGTGGTCAGTAAAGAACTCACAAGGGATACCGTATAAATAATATTGCCAGATCTTCAATGCATGAACACCACGCCTAATAATGTTGACAAATATACCGTCTTGCATCAACACCTCACTAAGGCCAATATGTGATGCATCCCAATACACAGTGTAAGACCCCGACCCGTAGGCAACACCAACATTGGGTCTGTAGTCAAAGTAGTCTTGAGCTTTTGAAAGCTCGCCTCATACTCCTCGGACCATTTGAAAGGAGCACCCTTCTAGGTCAATCTATTCATAGGTGCAGCAATAGATGAGAACCCCTATATGAAACGATGATAATACCCCACCAAACCAAGGAAACTCCGGATCTAAATAGTTGAAGGCAGTCTGGGACAATTTTATACTGCCTCAATCTTCTTCGGATCTACCTTGATCCCCTCACTCGACACCACATGACCCAAAAACCACTGAATAAAGCCAGAATTCTCACTTTAAAAATTTTTTATTCAACTTCTTCTCTCACAAGGTTTGGAGCACTATCCTCAAGTGTTGCTCATGATCTTCCCTACTGTAGGAATACTGTAGGAATACACCAAGATGTCGTCAATAACCACAATGACGAATAAATCAAGATACGGCTGGAACACATTGTTCATTAGGTGCATAAATGATGTTAGGGCACTGGTCAGCCTAAATGACATCACAAAAGTAACCATACCGAGTCTTGAAGGCAGTCTTCGGAATATCCGGATCCCGAATCTTCAGCTGATGATAACTTGACCGTAAATCAATCTTTGAGAACACTCGGGCACCCTACAACTGATCAAATAAGTTATCAATGTGTGGCAATGGATACTTGTTCTTCATTGTAACCTTGTTCAACTATCGGTAATCAGTACACGTGCGCATAGAACCATCCTTCTTCTTCACAAACAAGACCGGAGCACCTCAAGGCGATACTATAGGCCGAATGAAACCCTTATGAAGCAACTCTTGCAACTCCTCCTTTAACTCCTTTAGCTCCGCTAGGGCCATACGATGTAGTGGAATAAAAAATAAGTTGTGTGCCCGGCAACAAGTAAATACCAAAATCGATATCCCTATCGGGTGGCATGGACGAAAGATCCGCTGGAAATATATCTAGAAAGTCTCTCACTACCGGAACTAACTTAACAGTAGGAGTATCAACACTAACATCTCTCACAAAGGCTAGATAAGCATCATACCCCATCTCAATCATCCGTTGAGCCTTGAGAAATGACACAACCATGCTAGGAAATTAATCCAATGCACCCCTCCACTCTAACTGTGGTAAACCTGGTATAGCCAGCGTCATAGTCTTGGCGTGACAATCTAGAATAGCATGATAGGGCGACAACAAGTCCATGCCCAAGATAACATCAAAGTCTACCACTAATAGATCAACTCTGATCTCAAAACCACTAATAAAAACTAAACACGACTAATACACACGGTCAACAATAATAGAATCTCACATAGGCGTGGACACATAAGCTGGAGAACTCAAAGAATCACAAGATATATTCAAATACGGAGCAAAGTAAGATGACACATATGAATAAGTGGATCCCAGATCAAATAAGATTGATGCATTTCTATGGCAAACCAAAACCATGCCTGTAATGACTGAGTCTGAAGAAACTGTCTCCATCCTACTAGAAAAAGCATAGAATCTGGCATGGCCTCCCCCTATAGGGCGACCTCTACCCCCCCTGTCCCCTACCCCTAGCTGGTTGTGCGGGTGGAGCGGCAATTTGGGCAGTAATCATGGCTTGATGAGTCTGTGGACCTGACTGAATCCGTGAAGTCTGAGTATTCTGTAGAGATGCACCCCTCCTGAGTCTGGGGAAATCTCTAACCATATGGAGAGTATCACCAAACTCAAAGCAAGATCTCGGTAGGCGTGGCTGCTGGGACTGGGTCGGACCTGGTCGGCTGGACTAACCACTGAAGGAACCCCGTGTAGGAGGTGCACTAGAAAGTGGATGAGAAAAGTGTGCAACCTGAGATCTCGGAATACCCGGAGCACCATTAGAAGCTAGAAGTGCTGAGTGAACTAGACAACTCACATAGCCTCTACCATGAAGGGTTGTAGCTGCAGCGTGACCACTACTAAATCCTCTAGTACCTCGAGGCCTCTTGGCCTTCCTGTCCTCTTTCTCACGACCCCACATACCTTTCAACCTCCATGCAATCTCAACCACCTGCTGATATGGGGTATCTGTCTCTAACTCTCGGGCCATGCTGAATCTAATACCATAGTTGAGCCCCTCGATGAATCGACGAACTCGCTCTCTAACTGTAGAAACCAAGATAGGTGTATGTTTGGACAAATCACTGAATCAGACAGCGTACTCCGACACTGTCATAGTACCCTGGCGCAACTGCTCAAACTCTCTACGCCATGCATCCGAAGGGTCTGAGGAACAAACTCTCTCAAGAATAACTCTGAAAATCGAGCTAGTATAAGTGAGGCTGGGTTACCCTCCTCCATACACTCACCACCACTGATATGCCGCCCCTGACAACTGGAATGTAGTGAAAGCAGCCCCACTCGTCTGCACAATACCCATGGTGCGGAGAATACTGTGGCACTCCTCGAGAAAACCATTTGCATCTTCTAAAGCTAAACCACCAAAAGTAGGAGGGTGGTACTTCTTGAACCTCTTGAGTCTAAGCTGCTCCTCGTCATATGCTGCTGCCCTAACCGCGGGGTGAACCGGAATGACAGGTTATATCAGTATAACCTCTAGGACTTGATTAACCTAGACCCGTTGCTATAGGGTACAGGCCGCGAGAGACTGAGCTCCTCCTCCAGCCTGAGATGTGGCTGGTGCAAGTCGAATCAACCCCGCTTGAGCTAAGGTACCGAACATGCTCAAGAACTGTTTGAGGGTCTCCTGAACTGTTGGGGTGGCAACAGGCGCCTCGGGTACCTGTCCCCCAACTAGAGCTACTAGTGGCTCCTCTGTCGCAGCTTGGGCAGGTGCTCTAGCTGCATCACGTGCCCCTCCTCGGCCTGTTCCCCAGCCTTGGCCTCCCGCGGCTCTAGCAGGGGCGTGGGTGTCTGATTGTCAAATCCAGCAGTGTGTGTCTTCACCATCTGTGAGAGAATAGAAAGTCAAAGATTCAGTTTTTGAAGTCAACCAATTCGCACCATAAAGAATCAAAGAAGTGATGTTTTCCTAACAGTTCTGTAGCCTCTCGATGATAAGTACAGACATCTCCGTGCCGATCCGCAAGACTCTACTAAACCTGCTTATGACTCGTAACACCTATGAACCTAGAGCTCTGATACCAACTTGTCATAACCCGATCCTCTCGAAGATAAGTACAGACATCTCCGTGCCGATCCGCAAGACTCTACTAAACCTGCTTATGACTCGTAACACCTATGAACCTAGAGCTCTGATACCAACTTGTCATAACCCGATCCTCTCGAAGATAAGTACAGACATCTCCGTGCCGATCCGCAAGACTCTACTAAACCTGCTTATGACTCGTAACACCTATGAACCTAGAGCTCTGATACCAACTTGTCATAACCCGATCCTCTCGAAGATAAGTACAGACATCTCCGTGCCGATCCGCAAGACTCTACTAAACCTGCTTATGACTCGTAACACCTATGAACCTAGAGCTCTGATACCAACTTGTCATAACCCGATCCTCTCGAAGATAAGTACAGACATCTCCGTGCCGATCCGCAAGACTCTACTAAACCTGCTTATGACTCGTAACACCTATGAACCTAGAGCTCTGATACCAACTTGTCATAACCCGATCCTCTCGAAGATAAGTACAGACATCTCCGTGCCGATCCGCAAGACTCTACTAAACCTGCTTATGACTCGTAACACCTATGAACCTAGAGCTCTGATACCAACTTGTCATAACCCGATCCTCTCGAAGATAAGTACAGACATCTCCGTGCCGATCCGCAAGACTCTACTAAACCTGCTTATGACTCGTAACACCTATGAACCTAGAGCTCTGATACCAACTTGTCATAACCCGATCCTCTCGAAGATAAGTACAGACATCTCCGTGCCGATCCGCAAGACTCTACTAAACCTGCTTATGACTCGTAACACCTATGAACCTAGAGCTCTGATACCAACTTGTCATAACCCGATCCTCTCGAAGATAAGTACAGACATCTCCGTGCCGATCCGCAAGACTCTACTAAACCTGCTTATGACTCGTAACACCTATGAACCTAGAGCTCTGATACCAACTTGTCATAACCCGAAATATCCCTTTGTAGGATGTCGTGATGACACCTAGGCTTTACGACTAGGTAAGCCTAACAGTTAATAATAACTTGATAGAAATAATTAACAAAATGCTAAAACAAGTTTGAACAATTGATATAAACTCCTCAAATAGAATCTCAGCAAATACTCTTCCAAAACCGGTTGAACTGAGTCATAAGATTTACAGAGTAAAACTAGAGTAACTACTACATCACTGTCTTAAAGAAAATACAACAGTAAATAAGAATAAGGGAAGATGACTCCGAGGCCTGCGGACGCCGAGCAGGCATACCTTGAAGTCTCTGTAAGGCAGCTAACAGATGATCTCCAACGACCGACACGAGCAGACGTACCTGGATCTATAGAAAAATGTGCAGAAGTGTAGTATGAGTATACCACAACGGTACCCAGTAAGTATCAAGCCTAACCTCGGTAGAGTAGTGACAAGGCCAGGTAAAGATACCTACCAGGATATAAATAAACAGTATGAAAAATGCAATGAGGATAAATAACGAAAAGCGAAGAAATAACTGATACGAAACAGTTAACATGATGAACTAATACCGGAACGGTAAGCACAGAAATAACATAAAGAAATCACTTAATAAGAACCACCATGATCATATACAGACAATAACTGACAAAACAAGGAAGAACAAAATAACAAGAAGTGTTTCCACCAAAACTCTTGCAACATGAGATAAATAACAAGAATCACAACGAGGTACCACCTCGTGTACAATAAGAATCACCACTGAGGTATTGCCTCGTGTATAAATATCAAGAATCACAACCGAGGTACCACCTCGTATTTACAATTCACAATCTCAATCATAATTTTTCTTTATACCCCGCGTGAGCCTTATATTTGAAATAGGTTTTGAAAATAGTTTTTTTCCCGAAAGAGTTGCACGCACTTTAACCCTCCTTATGATGCCGCATGGCTTCACCTAGTTGACCTACAAGCAACACGCACATAAGTCCCTCCTTATACCGCTGCATGCATATTAACCCCAAGCCTTATACTGCCGCATGCACGTCAATATCACATCATAATTACAACTCGCACCACAAGTGCCCATATATCACAACTTGCCAACAATCAACAATATCAATGTCTCCACAACGATAGCCCATGGATCCACAACAATAGGTACAAGAATATCAACAACAATAATGAATGTAAAATGCTCAACAAGAAAAAGGTTTCAACAATAACAATTGCGCTTCAACGTGATAACGATTTCAGAACTTCAACACCAATAACTCAATAATGAGAGAGATAATGTATAACCACTATATTAGAAAAGAATAACTCACAGTGGAAGTGATAACATGTAGCAATGACTTCAAATAATGGAAATCAATAATGAAAGAGATAACATGAACAATAAATTTAAATAATGATAATCAACAATGAAAGAGGTAACATGAACAATAATTTCAATTAATGATAATCAACAATGAAAGAGATAACATGTATAATGACTTCAAAAATGATAATCCACAATGTAGAGATAACATGTAACAATAAAAGAGGCAACAAGTTCAACTAAAGCATGAGAGCAATTTATCAATTAGGATATAGAACAAGTGTTCACGAAAGTATTTAAGGCATGTAAGGATAGACTAACATAAGTAAGAATAGATTGACTATGAGAATTTAGAACATGATATTATAATTACATTAAGGCATGGAAAGAGTCTAAGTAGTCTAAACAGGTCAAATACCACGTACAATCCGTGTATTCACTCGTTACCTTGCATACATGGCTTTAACATAGCACAAATGAATCAATCAATATCAATCCTAAAGGGTAGTTCTCCCACACAAAGTTTGGCAAGACATTTACCTCAACTAGGCCAATTAAGCACTCGGAAATAGCTTTTCCCTTAAGATTCGCCTCCACGCGGCTCAAATAGCATCAAACATTGCTAGGAAAATCAATTACAATAGATAAAACTAAGATCTTTACACTTTCTCAAATAGTAACAAAAGTCAACCCGGGGCCCGCCCGATCAAAACCCGGGTTCAATAGTAGATTCCGACTACCCATGACCCCACGAGTTCATATATATGATTAGTTTCAAAATCCGAGTCCAAATCGACTCTCAAAACTCAATTTCTTAGTTTTCAAGGACTTGACAAAGTTTCACAAATTTTCACTTTGATTCACATGATTTTGTTGTTAAAATCTAAGATATGTTGATGGAATATGATTAGAAATAGATTAGAATAACTTACCTAAGGTTTGTAGGTGAAAATTCCCGCTCCAAATCGTCTCCTACCGAGTCTAGGATTCAAAAATGAGAGAATGAGAGATGAAATTCTGACTTTCAGCCCTTATTTTCAGCTGCAGTTATCGCAATTGCGATACGGGTTCGCATCAATTGCGAACCCTCACAATTGCGAAGAAAATCTCACAATTGTGGCAATAACAGACATGGGAAGCTCTTTGCAAATGCGAAGATGGGTTTGCAATTGCGAACCGTGTTGCCCTCGCAAAAGCGATGATGACCATCACAAATGCGAAATAGCCCAGCCCAAGACCTCATCGCAAATACGACTCAGGCATCGCAATTGCGATACCTGTGGGTTCCCTGCTAAGGTTGCAAATTCTACCCTGGTATTCAAAATTGCGACAACAGAGGTACCAGACACCAGACCTTTGCCAATTTCAATCCAAACCACTCCGAAACATGTCCGAAACTCATCCGAGTCCTCGGGGCTCCAAACCAGACCTCCACACAGGTCTAAAAATATCATACAAACTCACTCGTGCGATCAAAACACTAAAATAACATTTAAACTACGAATCAAATACTAACACGCATGAATTTCAAAGTACAGTTCAACAACAACAACAACAACAACAACCCAGTATAATCCCACTAGTGGGGTCTGGGGAGGGTAGTGTGTACGCAGACCTTACCCCTACCCTGGGGTAGAGAGGCTGTTTCCAAATGACCCTCGGCATCCTTCCCTCCAAGAACTCCCCACCTTGCTCTTGGGGTGATTCGAACTCACAACCTCTTGGTTGGAAGTGGAGAGTGCTTACCATCAGAGCAACCCACCTTGTCTAATCAAAATAAAGTTCAAGAAATTTGAAAATTACAACTAAACGTCTGTATCCTATCAAATCAACTCCAAATGACAACAAATTTTGCAGGCAAGTTCTAAATACCATAACGGGCATATTCCAAGTCCCAAAATCAAATTCTGATCTCGATAGCTAAAAGTCAACCTACAGTCAAACGTTTCAACTTCACATTGCCAAATTTAGGCAAATCAACATAAATCAACCTATGGAATTCCAAAATTAATTCCGGACATACTCCCAAGTACGAAATCACAATATGAATCTACCGGAACCATAAAATACAGTTTCGGGGTCATTTTCACAAAAGTTAATATTTGGTCAACACTTTCTAATTTAAACTTCTAAGTCAAGAATCAAGTGTCCAAATCAACCCGAAAGCTTCCCGGAACGAAACTAACCAACCCTACAAGTCATAAAATCATAAACACACATATGTGAAGCATAAAAGGGGTAACGAGGTACAATTATATAAAACGACCGATCGAGTTGTTACACAATTCAACCACCGTGAGATATATCCAACAATGTCCTTTTTCATCCTCTTCCACCAATAACACTGCCTCAAATCACGACCCATATCCGTAGCACCCAGACAAATAGAATTTTGTCAACTCTAAGCCTCCTCGAGGATCATCTCCCTTGAACCATCAACACTAAAAACACCGATATGACCTGAAGTTACAACACACCGCCATCTCCGATAACTTCTCCTTAAGCACCACTTCGCAATATTGTATCCTCAAGGACAAGAAAAATGAAGACCACCATACCGACGAGCCTTAGTGCGCTCAACAAGGACAACTGCATAACAACACAAGCAAAAACCTACCAAGTTCGGAAACCCCAATCTCGCAACCCGTCGGCCAAAACCAGAACATCCACAACCCAAATGACTCTCTCGCGCTAGAATAAACACCAAACTCCCAGTCATGAACCAAATAATCCTCCCCCCAAAAGCATTCACTACCACGATACATAAGTAAACACCCTACCATTTTGCACCAGTATCGCCCAAAGATTAACACATGACACATCATAATACGTTGTGTATAGCCCTAAACCCGTGGGCGGCACCAACACTATGCTGAAATGACCGAACACTCCTCTACAAGACGATGATAGTAGTCCGCCTCATCAAAGTTGGGAAAACATCCTACAACACATCTACAACACCACCACAACTCATCGATGCCCAACTGATATCGAATGCTCGACATCGCGTACGAATGAGTAGGAAGGAACTGAAGACATAAGCTTCAACCAAAATCAAGGTGCACGATAAGGAATCAAGAAAGGAAAGTTCTCCTAACAATACTATAGCCTCTCTAAGATAAGTATAGACATCTCTGTACCGATCCACAAGACTCTACTAGACTTGCCCATGACTCGTGAGACCTAAATTTTATCTAGTGCTCTGATACCAAGTTGTCGCAATCCAATTTCCGCCATAGGCTGTGATGATGTCCAACACTGCCGTTAGGCAAGCCAAAAAATAAAGCAACATGCCGATCAATAGTCCACAACATATTTTGAAACAAATAATGAAATAGATAAGATTAATTGTTCTATTTTCATAGTAAATACTGATATTATCTTAATTGTTCAAACGTAGTCGAAATATAAATTTGAATATCATAACTGAAATGCAAGCAAGAACAAAATGTAAATCCCAAAATCCGGTGTCACAAGTGCATGGGCTTCTATTAGAATATTGTACAATACTAGTATAACAACTGTCTGGGATAGAAAATAGACAGAGAATACTAAATGAATAGGATAGGGACTCCGTGTGATGTGGATCGTAACATAGATGGAAAGTCACCACAAAGTCTCCTCAGCAACTACGACTACGTATTTGTATGACCACCAAATGTACTTGTCTCAGTACAAGCACATCTAATGCAGAAGTGTAGTATGAGTACGTAAATTAATGCACACCTAGTAAGTATCTAGTCTAACCTCGAAGAAGTAGTGGCGAGAGATCGACATCGATATTTATTAGTGGTTCAATAACAATGTGCATAAAAGTAGACAGGTACGGAACACAACAAGTAGCAACGAAATAGATAAATATAAATAACATGATTCTTAACGTAAGAATAATTATGAGATTATCAAATAACATAACTGCCTCGAAGAAAAAAATGATAATCAATATCAGATACAAAGTCAAATCTCAAATTAGGAAAAGCTCATGTGTACTCTGACTCCCTGATCCACAAGAATAGTGTACACCGTCGAGGTCTTACGACCCGATCTATAGATGCATATCATAATACTGCTGAGGTCGTACGACTCGATCTATAAAAGTGCTGCTGAGGCGTTCAGCCTGATCCCATAAGAATGGTGAAACTTTTGATGGGTCATCAGCCCAACTCGCGAATATATGTGCGAGTTATGAACTCCAGAAACTTTTGGACAAATATGTACAACGCGAGAGGAATTCATAATAGAAACTATAATTTCAGCGGCTAATCAAGTAGAGCATCAAGTTTCTAGAATAGCAAAGTTCGATACTCTATGCAAGTCTGGTCTCATGCAAAAACATAAATTAAAGCATTTAAACATTCACGAATAACTCAAGTAGTACAATTAAAGTATGCTGCGAGTGTAAGTTTACCCGTACATAATCCAGAATCTAGCATATGCATGGACACTCGTTACCTCATACGTGCATACATATCATAACACATAGCACATAACAAATATAGTACCTACCGGATAAATTTACTCTTACAAGGTTAGACTCTTACCTTACTCCAAAAATCAATAATCGGCTCCAACGCCTCTCTAACACCTCAAACCAATACCAAACAATCCGAAACTAGCCAAAGGACGTATAAACTAATCAAAACATACTCAGAAACTCGTAATTTAACAATTAGAACAATCCTCGTCTCCACACGAAAGTCAAAAAAGTCAACCCCTAGCCCACACACCCATATTCCGAAACTTCTCATAGATAAATATTACACATATCACTATGAAATTAAATTTATAATTTATTCCAAATTCCATGCCCACATTCATGGTCAACAACAACAATATACCCAGTATTATCCCACACCGTGGGACTTGTGGAGGGTAATGTGTACGCAAACCTTACCCCTACCTTGAGAGGATAGAGAGGTTGTTTCCAATAGACCCCTGGCTCAGGAAAGTATAAGCACCACATTAAAGAAAATATAGACAAGAAGGGACAATACCAAAAAGCCATATAAAAGTAGAATAAAAACAACAAGACAGTAAGGTGATCAAGAATGAAAGAAAACAACGGTTAGTCATAAAAACCTACTACCAACAGAAAGCGAGACTGCGTGTCAATACTATTGTTATGAACACTCTAGACTACATACTCTACTACCCTAATCCTGAACCTCCATACCTTCCTATCAAGGGTCATGTCCTCGGTCAGCTGAAGATACGCCATGTCTTGCCTAATCACCTCTCCCCACCTATTCTTTGGCTTACCTTTACCTCTTCATAGGCCCTCTAATGTCAACCTCTCACACCTCCTCATCGGGGCGTCTGTGCTCCTCCTCCTCACATGACCAAACCACCTAAGCCGTACTTCCTGCATCTTGTCCTCAATAGGGGCCACACCCACCTTGTCTCAATTAACCTCATTTCTAATCCTATCTAACTTGGTGTGCCCGCACATCCATCTCAACATCCTCATCTCTGCTACCTTCATATTCTAGACATGAGGGATCTTGACTCGACAACACTCAGCCTCATACAACATCATTAGTCTAACTACCACTCTGTAAAACTTATCCTTAGGTTTCGGTGGCACCTTCTTGTCACACAAAACACCGAAAGCGAGTCTCCATTTCATCCATCCCACCCCAATACGATGTGTGACATCTTCATCAATCTCCCCATCCCCTTGAATAATAGACCCAAAGTACTTAAAACTCCATCTCCTAGGGAGGACCTGCGAGTCCAGCCTCATTTCCCCTTCCCCTACTCGAGTCTCGCCACTGAACTTACACTCCAAGTATTCTGTCTTGGTACTGCTCAACTAGAAACCTGTAGATTCCAGGGTCTTCCTCCATACCTCTAATTCTGCGTTCACACCGTCTCACATCTCATCAATAAGTACAATATCTAGCATACACCACGGCACCTTTCCTTGGATGTGGCGCATCAGTACATCCATCACCAGAGCAAAAACAAAGGGTTGAGTGCTGACACCCTGATACAACCCCATCATAACTGGAAAATGGTCTGAGTCCCCACCCACCGTCCTCACTCGGGTATTTATTCCATCATACATGTCCTTAATCAATCTAACGTAGGCAACATGTATACCTCCAACCTCCAAACATCTCCACAAAACCTCCCTCGGAACATTATCATACGGCTTTTCTAAGTCGATGAACATCATATGCCAGTCCTTCTTTCTCTCCCTATACTGCTCCATCAATCTCTTAACAAGGTGGATGGCTTATGTAGTCAAATGCCCCGGCATAAACCCAAACTGGTTCTCAGAAATAGACACACTCCTCCTCACCCTTAGCTCTATCACTCTCTTCCAGACTTTCATAGTATGGCTAAGAAGCTTGATACCCCGATAGTTATTACAATTTTGGATATCACCCTTGTTCTTGTATACAGGAACCATTGTGCTCTACCTCCACTCTTCGGGCATCTTCTTCGTTCTAAAAATGATATTAAATAACCTAGTGAGCCACTCCAAGCCTGCCTTGCCCACTCTTCCAAAACTCCACCGGGATTTCATCCGGCTCGGTCACTTTGCCTCTGCTCATCTTAAGCATATCCCCCTCAACTTTTTCAACTCTAATCCATTTACAATACCCAACGTCACAAAGACTCTTGGAGAGTTCCAAATCACCTAGTACAATGCTCTTATGCCCCTCCTCGTTCAAGAGACTATGGAAGTAGGTCTGCCATCTCCGATAGATAAGCCCCTCATCCAACAAAACTCTACCTTCTTCGTCCTTGATGCACTTCACTTGGTCCAAGTCACGCGCCTTCCTTTCTCATGCCTTGGCTAACGTGCACAACCTCTTATCCCCACCTCGGCCCTCGAGTTCCTCCTACAAACAACTAAAATATGCAGTCTTGGCCGTTGTAACTACTAGCTTTGTGTTATGCCCCGACCTCGGGGAGCGCGATCAGCGCTCAACTGAGTGAACTCGACCGAGCAAGCCTGTTAGATTTCCTTCTACCCAAACTCATCCATGAATAAAGAGAAGATGCACTTCATTAATCAAACACTGAAAAGATTTCATTAACAACTCCCATTTTATTTCCATTAGCAGCTTCATTTATAATTTCTAAATTATTACAAGTTTATAGATATAATGAAAAACATGTTTGCCAAATATCAACATTTGTAGTTCAATTCCCAACATCGAATACCACCCACAACATATCTACGGAGCCTCTAAGTATAACATAAGTGAAGAATGGAAGTGACGGCACCAAGGCCCCCGATATACCTCAAATCACAATGTACAACTCAAACGACATCAGGTCCGGAATAGAGTAGGGCTCACCAAAACCTGCTGAATAGAGAGTGACTGCTAACGAGGACCAAAGCTGCCCCGCTGATGAACTACCTACATCCATTGAAGATGCAGCACCCCCGGCAAAAGAGATGTTAGTACATATAAAATAGTACTAGTATGTAAAGCTAACTGTCCTCTTTCAAAATAGAATGCCAACATAAAAGGGAAACCATGGAAACAACAATCAATAATCAATGATATCCAATTTCCAAGTTAACACATATTAGTTTCCAAAATACAAAGATAATATTATTTTTGGTTGGGAGATCTTTAGCACCGATATACCACTATTCACAATATCACCGTTCACAATACCAATACCACCATACTTTTAGCACGGAGTCCGATCATGACTCGATCGGCTAGGCCATCTCATCTGAGACATCAACCACAATCACAATTTCAATTACAATTTCCAACACAATCACCACCATGTGTGCGACATGGTGTCCGATCACGACCTGATCGGCTAGGCCATCTCATCCGAGACATCAACCACAATCACAATTTCAATTATAATTTCTAGAACAATCACCACCATGTGTGCGGCATGGTGTCCGATCACGACCTGATCGGCTAGGCCATCTCACCAAAATGCCATGTGAATCGACATCACCCATTTCTATCAATCATCTCATCTCAATTAAGGGGAATAAGTTTATCACATCAATCTCATCCTAAATAAGGGGAATAATCATAATCCACTCCTACATCGATACGTGTAGTTTCGGGGTTAGGTTATTTCAACCTACCCTTCCTCGGTGACTATTGATACTCCCAAAACTATTATTGATTTGCTTACAAAGGAACCAACAATACAAATGCATTTACCTCATAACCTTTCATACCGTATATAGCCTCATTGTCACTTTCAACAACTTTCAACATTATTATTTCAGTGGATCTCTTGGCCATACATATTATTCTTCCTTTATAGCACAATGGCCGTATTTCATATTCTACACTTTCATTTCTTTCCTTTCATGGATCGTCATCATAAATATCAACATATATAATATTTCGGAAATCACAACTTTAAGTTAATTAGAAATGAAGAATTTAAGCACAATAAATTTCTTTCCAAGAAATGGAGTAAATTGATTGGCAATCGAAACACAAATTAAAATCATAAATAGGTAACACACCATTTATTCTTGAATTCCTTTTCCCCAAAAAGGGCAATACATAATTTCCACTCACGAATATGTAAGAATGCAAAACATATTGAAAATACTCATAAAGCATATCATTAGTTAAAACAGCCACATTGGGGTATGACTTGAGGACATAAGCTTTTAGACAAATCTACTTTTGAAGTAATTTTGGAACAGTTGAATCAAGGCTCATTTCATAATCTTTCTCACATCATCCCTTTTCATTAGCACCATTGGCCACAAGTATAACTTTCACTCTTGGCACGTTGGCCACACTTTATATTCCCAATTCACTTATTTAACTTCCAACCATCTTTATAGATTATCAACAATAAGAGATTTTCAATTAAGACTTTAGGTACACATATGAGCAATTAAGAGTCTTAAGCATATTGAGATTTTCTCACACAATTTGGCATCATAACCTTCATTTGAAACATGACTCAAAGACATAATATTTTAATACACCTATCATTCTTGAACATATTCTCAAAGGACCCAAAGGATAACATAATGTGATAGGAACATTCGGAACACATTTTGAATATATACATCTTTCGACACTTTACTTACTCGGGATAATTGAATTTATTGGGAATAAGGAACTTGAGCCAACCATAATTGAAACTTACGGGAATATCATGGAATTCGTTTCTAAAAGAGTAGTTTAGCTAACATACCTCAATTGAGCTTCCTTAAACTCTAAAATATTCCGGAATTCTTAGCAACTACAATCTATTTTTGAAATATAACAAACTGAACAAAAATTAGGAGGATGATCATGGTTCTAGCTCATTTGAGCATTTTATCAAATACTAGGTGTGCATTAAGGTTTCAAGGTCCTCCTATGGTGGATTCCATCATCCCAAACCCATTATCTACCATTCTTAGCTCAACAATCTTCTTACACCCTTTGATAACACGTGCATGCAAGATGAACAACTCCTATGCCCAAAAATTATCTTACTAATTACCCAATTCTAGATAAAATTCGAGATTGAGGGTTAGGGTGTAGAATCTTACCTTTAGGATGAAGACTTTGTGGGTTTTCCTTGTTAATCTTTCAAGATTTGAGCAAGAATTGAAGAACAATTGTTGAGGAACACTTTTCCCCTCTATGACACTCTCTCACTCTAAATATATCAGGTTTTAGCTCAAGAAATGACTTAACCCCTCTCTCTACCTGGACTTGGGGGTATTTAATGGATTCCTATGTGCGCGATCGCGCACCTGGTCACGCACCTGAGGCAGAATACCCTCTAATATGTGCAGCCACACATATGGCATAGGTCCGGTAAAATAGCCATAACTTTCTATAGAAATATCCAAATGACAAACGGTTTAATGCGTTGGAAGCTAGACTCAAAGAACTTTAATTTGATAGGTAGATCACCTCCTAAGTCTATATTTTGAGGGAGTTATATTCATTTGAAGTCGGGTCTTATGCCAATTGAAATATCCTTTCTATTTAATGTATCCAACTTATTCCACACATGTTCTTGCCATTCACAAAACTCCTTAGTTTCTTCCAACACACCTTAGACATACATTATTATTTCAAAATGACATGGCTCTATCCCATAGGTCTTCTTTAATACTCAAATACGTTATTCCCAACTACCGTTGGCTCACTTAAAAATCTTAAATCATTAGAAAATTTTTAACGGGGCCTTACATTCTCCCCCGCTTAGGATCATTCGGTCTCGAATGAGGAGTAGAGTCCGCCCCGAACACCTAACATAACTCGACTCTTCTTTCAAATATTTCAAGCCTCCAAATTTGACTAACTCCAAAAGTTTTCAAAAATTTCGGCAGAGTTTCCCTTGTAATTGGGGCCTATCCACTTGCCAGAGAATCACCAAAATGACCCTAACAACATATGCATAACTCAACAAAGAATCATAGTATATATCAATAACATTGATCTCAACATTAATGGCATTACATTAACAGAGGTGGTATCTGGACATGAGTTGCACATATTTGAATCATAACACATAACAAGTACCCTTAGGTCTCCTTTAATACTCAAATACCTTTAGGTCGCTTTAGTATGTTCCAACACACCTTAGACATACATTATCATTTCAAAATGATGTGGCTCTATCCCATAGGTCTCCTTTAATACTCAAATACATTATTCCCAACTACTGCTAGCGCACTTAAAAATCTTAAATCATTAGAAAAATTTTAACGGGGCCTTACATTTTGCCTCTTTCTTAGCCAACTTATAATGTTCCCTATTCGCCCTCTTCTCTTCCTCGTCTACGCTTTCCACTAGCTTCAGATACGTTGCTTTCTTGGTCTCTACTTTTTCTTGCACCTCTCTATTCTACCACCAGTCTCCCTTGTGGCCACCAGAGTAACCCTTTGAGACCCCTAATACCTCTCTCGCGGCTTCCCTAATGCACTGCGCAATCGTGGTCCACATAGTGCTTGCGTCCCCACTACTCTTGTAAGCCCCCATAGTCACCAGCTTGACCCCAACTTCTGCGCTTTAGCTTCTGTCAAGGCTCCCCACTTTATCCTATGTTGGCTATACATCGCCCTCTTCCTCCTCTTCCTCGTGATCTCAAGGTCCATGACCAAGATCCTATGAAGGGTCGAGAGATTCTCACTCGGTATGACCTTGCAATCAGTGCAAAGGACTCTATCGGACTTCCCGCAAAGTAAATAATCAATCTGAGTCAAAACTCAAAAATACCATTTCTAGGTTTTCTTCCAAGATCCCACAATTTCTACTATTTTCATATTTTAATTCATATATAATCCATGTATTTAGCTTACATAGTGGGAATCACTTACCTTTTGATAGATGATGAAAATGACCCTGCAAAATCCCCCAAAATCAGCTCCAAAAGGGAGAAGTGAGATGAAAGGAGCAAATTCCCGATTTGCTAACTTATACACTGCCTAGTCGGGCCTCGTTGCGATCCCGAAAGAACCCACACAATCGTGAAGGCCGAACGAGCCTCCCCAGAAATCCTTCTTCGCGAATGTGAGGTCCCACTCGTGATCGCGACACTCAGCCTACCAAACCTAAGCGAACGCGAGCCCTGCTCAGCGAATGGGAAGGCCAATCCTTCTGGCCTCACCAACTCGTTCTCTGCGATCGCGACAATCCTTACGCGTTTGCGTAGAGCGACATCCAACACATGCTAGACCAACTAACACATCGCCTTCGCGACCCTCACTATGCGAACGCGAAAAACAACTTGACGACCAAATGCGATCGTAATACCTTTCCGCGATCGCGAAGAACAAAATCTTCTCCATCTCCACTCAAACCTTCACGATCGCGATACCTCCTATGCGATCGTAATGCATACCCCTGACACTAGAAACTAGCAACTGTAATCAAAGAGAATTGGTCTGAAAAACCATCCCGAAACACACACGAGGCTTCCGGGACACCGTCCAATCATACCAATAAGTCCCCATATCTTATCCAAAATTTTCCAAAGGCTCGAAATGCTACGAATAATATCACAATCACAAATCGACGATCAAAATCCTTCTCTTAACTTTCAAACCTTTAAACTTCGTCGAACGCGTCCGAATCACACTTAGACATTCCAGATTACGACCAAACATCACATAGAAGTTTCGATCAACTAAATGAACGTATTCAAAGTCCTAAAACACCATTCATAATCCTATAACCCTAAAGACCACTCCAAGTCAAATTAGCAAATTCAAAAACCTTCAAAATGCAAACTTCCGACAATAAGCATGGAATCGCTCCCGGACTACCCGATACTCAACCCGAACATACGCTCAAGTCCGAAATCACCTTATGAATCTATAGAAACCTTCAATTCCCGATTTTGAGGCTGTTACTTGGTCAACTCTTGCAACTTAAAGCTTCCGAATTGAAATTTATTTTTTTAAATCAACTCTGAACTTATCGAAACTCACAACCAACTACACATGCAAGTTATAATACATAAGGTGAAGCTTCAAGGTTTTGAACCACCGGACGGATGCTAGAATTCGAGACGGTCAGTTGGATCGTTACAGAAACAGATCATTGTAATTACAATATTGTGTAATTACTAGATTGTGTAATTATCACCCTAGTAATTTCACCAATTCCAATTATATGGTGACTTTTCAAACAGATCCTAAATGAAAGTGATTAATTAATTACAACAAAGAAATGTAACTCTTTGTGACTTGTTGTATTTTGTCATAATATATTCATTGTGAATCCTTTTTGGAAGAAACGACTGCTAGGAGCAAATATCGTTTGATTCGAAGTTGGAAATTGATAGACGAAAGAAATGATTGCTTATTAGGGTATTAATTTTGGAATCTGTATATGTTTTGCTAATTACGTTATATTATCCAATAAATTATTTATCAATAAAGGAAGAATATGAACTTTCTACTTATGGTCTTCACAAATTGTATTATAATCAAATCGCTTTGGGTTGCTTACGAATACATAATTGATAGTTGAACAATTCGCTATAATAATATGCTCACACATGTTAAAGTAATTTACTATATGCCAAAAATTAATATTTTTGACTCTAACAATGTTATTGCCCTTCTAGAGCTAGTCCAAGATTTGTAGAATCGTTGGTCAGCTATCTCTAACCCCACATGTACAAACATTATTCCCTCCCTTTATTCATCTTCAAAGCTTGAAAAGTCTCTCACAGCCACCCGCGCAGACACGGAGAACGTTCTCGAATTTGGACTACGGATATTCAACTCTATTTTCTTAATCAAACATTCACAAACACGCGAAAGCTTGTTTGCTTATTTATCTTTTTTCTCTTTTCCCATTGATAGGAAAAAGGATTTTAAGCTCTACAGTCTACCCCAACCGTGAAATTTGAACTACTCAATAGTTGTTCCAATGGCTTCGTCGGAGGCTCAAATGGAGAAAATGAAAATCCGTCAAAATTTTCGAAATCACTGGCACACCGATCTCCTCCGTGCTCCTCAGTCTGATCCTCTTTGTACGTGTCACTTCACATGAAATTTCATTAATGTTTGCTCAATTGTTTTCGATATTGCTTAATAGTTTTTGAAGGCAGTTTCATATATTGTTACTGAATTTTATCCACTGTAACAGCAAAGTCATATAATTTGTTTTGTCACATTGAATATAATAGTATATTCACTTTGCATTACAATAAGTGAACTTTATAATACTGAAGTCACAAAATTTTATCCACGGTAATAGTAAAGTCATCTTGATAGTACATTTATCGCCGTTGGGTAAATTTTGTGGCTATATTTTTTTTGTGAGCAAAGTTGAGTTACTTTAATGTGACAAAAAATAGTTTTGTAACTTTATTCTTACTACTCTTAATGTTTGGTGACTATGGCTTTGCTGTTACAGTAGATAAAAGTCAAACTCTAAATTTTGATATATTCCCTGATCATAACGGTGATCTCGGTTTGTTTTGGTTACCTTTGCAGTTTGCTGTTTCTCTCTTTGGTGGTGAGTTGATTTTACATAACATTCTCCTCTTTTACTTTATGCTTATGAATGGTTTAATCCATACTTCTCGAAGGTCCAGCATTTGCTATATAGTGTGACGCTTAATTTCAACTGTTAATTCGTTATAAAAGGATTTAAATATATGTAGTAAAAATTCAATAATTTTTATTGGTTTTAAATAATCTGATTGTTAAGTATCTTTCACACGGTCAATCCGTAAAACTTAGATTCTTGATGTAATAACTTAGAAACTGAAAAAACAGGATTGACTTGTAATTATCGAGAGCAGACATGGTCGAATGGACTAAATTGAAGTTACTTTTGTGAGAGAAAAAAAAGGAAAGCAGCTTTAAAAAATGCATCTAAATTGCACTATTGCTGCTTTCTTTTCTTTTCTTTTTTCTTTTTTTAAATGGAGTTTAGGTCACTTCTGTTATGTTCTTTTACTGGAGCGGTGGAAACAACCACTAATACTTGCATTAGGGTAGACTGTCTACATCACACCCTCGGGTGCCGCCCTTTCCTGGACCCTGCATGATCGCGAGATGCATTGTGCACCGGGTTGCCCTAGCCGTAAGCGTTTCTCAGTCCTTTTTTAGAGTTGTACAGTACTATTGGAAGTTTAGCCACATCTCTGTATAGTAGCATGGGTGCATGTACTAAGAATATTGTGTATTCTGATTTGTCGCATCTATTAATCACGTTTCTATCAGATGAATAAGAAAGAATAGGGATTGATTGACATTGCTCTTCTATATATGTATATCAATAGAGTACTCTGTATAAAACTTTGAAATTCTGGGGAGTATATAGGTATCACAACTGTCCCGAGTGTAGAGAATGCATCATTTATTTTTCTACCGAATTTTCCAAGCAGATGTGTTTAATGCATCAAAGGCAGATTTTTAATACAAATGCTCCTTTTTGTCATCTATTTAATTGCAGTTGATATCAAATACTTGTATGTTGATGCTTCTGCTTATGCAAGTACTGTTCAAAATTGTTTATCAGTTTACCTTTGAATGTTTTAGCGGTCCTTGTGCGTCATACATCCTCCGAAAACGAGCTCTATACAATGATATGTCAAGGTAAACATTGTCTTTTCTCTGTTTGGGTATTCAATATAATTCGCTACATTTCTTTATGAATTAATCCATGTAATTTAAACTATTATGTGCTTATAGGTATACATGTTGTGGAGGCTACATGCCTTGTAGTGGCAGATGTGGAGAAAGTCATTGCCCTGAGTTATGTCTTTGCACAGAGGTTTGGTGTTACCGGACTTATTCCCCTTCAGAATTTTCATCAATCTCAAAATTTATATTGTATAACAACTTATTTATAAAATCAGTTTCAGCACTTGATGCTTATTAAGTACTCTTAATCAGCTAAGTGAAACGGGCTCTATGAGTTTTTTCTTCGATTCTCCTACTTAATTACCTACTCATGCGCTACTGTTCAGGTGTTTCTTTGCTTTGCAAATTCAGTTGCCTCAACACGGTTTATGTTGCAAGATGAGTTCAATCTGCAGACGACAAAATGCGATAATTGCATAATCGTAAATTCAACTTCTCTTCAGCTTTGCAAGTGATTTATCTAATTATCTTCTTGTTTTTTACTATCTCAGCTAATGTTCATTGGCTTTGGTTGTAGGGGTTCATGTTTTGCCTCCAGCAGGTAGCATGTATATTTAGCTGCATTGCTTGTATTACAGGAAACGATGATCTTCAAGAGGCTTCTCGGGTTCTCAACTGTTGCTCGGACATGGTTTACTGCACGTAAGACACTTGACTTAGTATTACAAACACAGATTTAACTTATATCTACTGACAGTGTAAATTGTGATTGTAATATTCATCTCTATTAACTTTTCTTTTTCTTTTGGCAGGGTTTGTAGCTGTATGCAGGTAGGTGATAACTTGAACATATTCTACATCTGAAATACATAGCATATCTATGCCAAAAAAGAAGTCTGATAAGATTATCTAAGTAGAAAATAACTCAAAATCATGTTTTTCAGATACAAAAACTAAAAGTATTTTGATATCAATCCAATTTTTTGGTTAAGTTATCCAATTTTTCGGATACTCTCCTCTGTTTTTCTTAAGTCATAAAATTTCTTGGTGATTTCTTGCCTCTAGCTTGTACTATTTTTTTTTATGTATAAATTGATATATTACTCTTTAACTTCATTTTTCTTTTCCCTTGAAATATTATGGTAACAGTGCATCCTCCGATATAATGTTTACGTAGTGAAAGCTGAATTAATAACCTATGTTGCTTGAACTCTCTAAAATTGCTCACATATATGTCTGATCCATCAAAACTGCACTATTGGATCTTCCAAAATTGTACTATTTTAGAAAGATCCGACACGCACACGATATTTTGGAAGAGTCCGAGCAGCATAGCCAAGTGATAGTTGTGTAAAACTTATTAATTGCTATATGTTCTTTTGATTAAAAATACGTTTGTTCTTCAAAATAAATTTGCAGACACAGCACAAGGTAGAAATGAATAAAAGAGATGGTAAGTTTGGGCCAAGGCCAATGGCAGCACCAGCTGTTCAACAAATGTCTCGTTTGGATCAGCCTCTTCCTCCAACCATTGGATATGCACAGCCGCAGCCACAAGCTTATCCACCAAAACAGCTACCCCATGGGTACCCACCACCCCAGCAACCCCCTATGTACCCACCACCACCCCAGCAATCCTATGGATACCCACCACCAGGTGTTAGATACCCTCCACCTGGTTATCCACGGTGAAGATAGTCTGGTGCACTAAGTTCTTACTGAGCGCAAGGTTCAAGGAAAGGTCAGACCATGTTGGATCTGATATAAACAGCTTTATTTTGTATTTTTACAAGAGACTATTTCTGATTTGTAGAACAAGTCGAAATAAGTATATATTTTATGTGATGGTTTAAACTTTTTAGACGAAAGGATCATATATTTCAAACATCAGTTAGCAAATTCATTGATCTTTGTAGTATAAGTCGACCATAGAAAATTACGCTTTGTGGACTCTCAATTGTTTTTTCTAAGTAAGGAAACAAAATTTGTAAGTTTGTAGCAGTCATGTTTGCTTTCGGTTTATGTTTGGAATTGTGGCTGTTTTTGCTATTGTAGCTATTTACCTTCCGTTTCTTTTTGGTAGAATAGGTCATTTCCTATGTTTAATTTGTTAGTTATGTACAAAAAAGGTATTCTCTGTACAGAGTAAAGATGTTCAAATTTATTGCCTGTCATTAGCCGATAGTTTCATATTTTGCACTTGACTCTAACGGAGTTTCAACATGGACTGAGGAGTTTAGATAAACTCCGTTAAGAACTTGATATTGTAGATTCCACGTGTTAAAATACTTCGGATAAATGTTCAAATTTATTTATCTACTTCTGACTGAAGTTTAAAATTACCCGTAATATACTTAATTAAAATTTATTTCTCATTTCAAAACAAAAACTCTTTCAAGTTTTAAGGCAACATGTTTTTCTTCCCCTTTACAGTGACATTCTGAAAACTTAATCAGCCAAAGCGTAACAAAGAAAATCACTCTTTTGTTTTCTAACTTTTTCTTCTTTTTGGGGGGAAGGGGATGGGATATTGATGTCGTGCTATAATTCTATATATTTTGACGTTATTTACCCTATTTGCTTGTTGTTTGGATGCTAATTTTTGCGACAACTGAGCTTAATAGAGTTTATTTTACGTGTAGGATTGCTTGGATATGAAGTGAAGAAAAGTTGCACGAAATGGTACCTCAAAGCTACAAAATGGAGCAATAAAAGAAGACGTGCAAGGCAATGAAAAGTCACGGCCGTAGACAATGCAAGGCTTTGTCCAGGGCATTGTTATTGGCGCCTATGATAGTGCCTCGCGAAAAAATATTGGCGCCTCTGATGGTGCGTCGCGAAGTAATGTTGGTGCCTCTAACAATGCCCCGCGTCGATGATGATATTCCGAACCACTTTTATTTCCTCATTATGTTTGGACATGTAGACTTCGGCCCTACTATATAAATACCTTTTAAAGTTAGTTTTTGAAGGGTTAGACATTATTAGAGATGCAAGAGGCTACGGAACACTCTGGAGCACGAATCACAAGAGTTTTTCTCTCCGCTTTCCTTTAATTTATAGTTTAATGCTTTTGGATATTACTATGATTATTTACATAATTATGCGTAGCTAAACCCGTCATTTAGGGTTGATGGAACCAATTGTTGGATGAAATCTTGATTGCGCATTGATATAATTGAGCAGGTTTTACTCTCTAATTGTTCAACTATGTGTTTCTCTGGTTAATTGAAGGGCCCTTGATTAATCGTATCTAGTTATCTTGTGTTGCTTGAGAGAGAACACTTGATTAGATTGTTGTTGAACAACGTCACTTTCGAGTAAGTTAAGAGATTAATTAATTGAATTTATAAGCAGGATTAGAGATAACAAAGCTTTGGAGCGATCTTTATGAGTTGTACGAATTGTCAACTAGAGTAGTTTGAGAGAATACTTCTAGTAAATTATCGTAATTGATCGAGAGACAATTGAGATAAACAAGAAACCATCATCTTTAGAGAGTGTTGCGGCGAGATTATAGCTAATGTGTCAGGAATTAATCCGGCAACTAGGGAAATCATAAACCCTAGATCTTTTTATCATTGATTCAACCTCATTCTTGCTAGTTGATAGTTTTTATTGTCATTTTTTCTTAGTTAAATATTTTTTGTTAATTCGCAAATCAAATCTTGAACTCTTAGAAGTTGTCTGAGCTTATCATTAGTGATACTAAAAAGTTGTAGCAAATAGGTTAGTTCCCTGTGGGATTTGACTCCGGACTGTTGAACCGAATTATTTTTGCAGAGATCGCTTAGTCCTTTTTATAAAGCGTAGTTTGGCGTGATCAAGTTTTGGCGCCGTTGCTGGGGAACTAACAGTGTTATTCGTTACAACTTGAAAGAATTGTTAGGATTTTTAGTTTAGATCAATTTTTCATGGTGCTAAAAATATTTCCATTGAAATTCTCACGTTTGAATTCTTCTGTGCCTCAGGTGCATGCCTAGAAGCTCCTTGAGAACTGGTGAACTATTTGAAGGTCTCTCAAATCCCGAGAAAATATTTAGGACATTGAATCGGGCTAACAAGAAGGGAAAACAGCTAAAACAGAACGAACAAATCGAAATTGAAATGGGTGACGTCGAGGACGTCAACGGGAACAATAGAAATAATCAAATTGACCTGAACATTAGAGTGGTAGCACCCCTGGTGCCGGAGGCTACTCTATATGATTCGGCGTAACGAACCACTGACAATCTGGCAACTGCAATTGCAGTCCCTCCAATACAAGCGAAAACGTTTCAAATTACAAACAATATGTTGCACTTTCTGCACAACAAAGGGTTGTTCTCCGGGTCTTACATCGAAGACCCACAACAACATCTGAAGAATTTTCTATCAATTTGTGTCACTCAAAGACAACCCAATATAACACCCGAAGCAATCAGATTGTTACTGTTTCCATTCTCAATGACTAGGGAGGCTCAAACTTGGCTGAATTCCTCTCAATAAACTCCATTGCTACTTGGGAGTAACTAGTCAAGTAGTTCTAAAACAAGTTTTATCCACCCAACAAGACTGCAAGGCAAATTGATGAGATATTGCAGTTCAGATAGAAACCAAGTGAAACTTTACAAGAAACCTGGGATAGGTTTAAGGGTATGTTGGTGAAGTGTCCACATCATGGCATCCCGAATCAGATGCTAGGACAGAGATTCTATATAGGTTTGGCTTACGGTCTGAATGCTAATGTAGATGCTCAACCGGGGGTGCATTCTTGAGCAAATCATTCACACAATGTTAGATTCTTCTTGACAAAATGGCTCAAAATCCAGGCTGGATGATGAGGGATACAACACTCACTCCAATAATGCATTATGTTACTCTTGACCCAAACAATACAAATTCAGAAAACATAGCCACTCTCATAACACAGATGAGCTTGTTGATAAAGAAAATTGATGAGATGGGCACGAAACAAGTTCACATTATTGACACAACCAATGGAGGAATATGCACTCCTTGAATCAATCAGTCGTATATTTGCTCATGGAGTGGAGAAAATAATAACCAGGGCTTCAGAAAAGACATGAATTACGTAAATAATTTTGGGGGTCAGAGGCAAGGTGGACAACAATGGGGAACTCAGAATCAACAGTGCAGACCACCCTAGCAATCAGCAGGGATACAATCAGTAGAATCAGCAATAGCTTATTAACAACCTCATTAGCAACAAATAGTAAGACAAGATGACAGGTTGTTTGAAATTAAAAGAATGCTGCAGCAATTCATTGGGTCCAGCGGGAAGATGGAAGAAAATGTCCACCAGATGCAAGAAAAGGTGGTTTTACATGACTCGGCTATCAAGGACATTGAGGTTCAATTAGGGCAAATATCCATGGCTCTCAATAATCGTCCTCTATGACATTACTTGCGGACATATATATCAATCCGAAGGAGCAGGGCCCAAAACAACTAATGGCAGTGTGTCTCAAGAATGAAAAGGATTTGGACATACAACAAGAATTTGCTCAAACTAATAGAGAGACGGTGCCACATACTCAAGTGCCAATTGATATCGATGAGTCGACAAAGCTCACATAGATCGTAGTTAAGCAAGCTCAAGTGGACAAAGGCAAGGAGAATGAAATTGAATAGTTCCCAGAAAAGGTATTAGAAAAAACTTCTAATCAGGAAAAGACACAGAATAGTAGGCAGAAGATACTTCTAGCACCATTCCCTCAAAGGTTGACAAAGCAAAAGAAAGATGATCAATACAGAAAATTCATGGAAATGCTCAGGCAGATTTAATTGAATATTCTGCTGATGGATGCTTTGAGGGAAGTTACAGGTTACGCTAAAATGATGAAGGATTTGATGTCTCGAAAGTTTGACTTCCAGGACCTGTCTATTGTAACTCTGACTCAAACTTGTAGTACGGCAGTAACAAGACCTATGGCTTAAAAGCTGTCTGATCTAGGTAGTTTCACTATCCCGTGCATAATTGAAATTTATATTTTTGCTAAAGCATTATGTGACTTGGGGGGAAATATTAACTTGATTCCTTTGGCAATCTAAAAATATTTAGGCATTGGTAGAGCTAGACCAACATCAATGTTATTGCAACTAGCTGATCGCACAGTGAAAAGGCCAACAGGAATTCTAGATGATGTGCTTGTCCAAGTGGAGAAGTTTGTATTTCCTGCTGATTTTGTTATTCTTGACTGCCAGATTGACAAAAAAATACCCATAATTTTAGGAAGGCTATTTTTAGCTACTCGGAGAGCGTTGATTGACTGTGAGACTAGAGAATTGAAAGTGAGGTTGAACAATGAAGAAATAATATTCAACGTTCAACAATATATGAGGAGACCCAACGAATTTGCCAATTATTTCCTAGTGGAGGCAATTGATATGACTACAAGAGGAGGATCAGACTCTTCATATCAGAGACCCATTAGAAGCTTGCTTGATGAATCTAAAAGAAGTTGATGGTGAAGAGTTGGAGGAATGGGTTATGGTTCCTGAAGGTCAAGGTTTTTGGAAAAGAGAACCTCAATTTGAGCCCTTACACTTAGAAGAAAGAAACCTACCGCCTGCGAAGCCGTTAATAGAGGAACCACCACAGTTGAACCTAAAACTGCTCCTAGCTCACCTCAGGTATGCTTTCTTAGGGCCTAACTCTACTTTACATGTTATTATCTCATCTGCTTTGTTAGTTGTGCAGGTAGAACAACTTTTACATGTGTTATAGAAATGTAAGACTGATATTGGTTGGACCATGGCAGACACTAAGGGTATCAGTCCGGCCTTTTTCATGCATAAGTTTCTCTTGGAAGAGGGGCACAAACCTTCCAAGGAACATCAAAAAAGGTTGAACACGGATATGAAGGAAGTGGTGATGAAGTGACTAAGTGGTTGGATGTGGGCATCATCTTTTCGATTTCGGATAACGTTTGGGTAAGCTCAGTCCAATGTGTTTCAAGAAAGGGGGCATGACTATTGTACATAATGAGAATAATGAGTTGATCTCTACTCGTACAGTCAAGGGTTGGCGAATTTGCATATAATACAGAAAACTAAACACTTCCTGTCGGAAAGAACACTTTCCCCGCCATTCATTGACCAAATGTTGGATAAATTGGCATGGAGGTCTCACTTCTGCTTTTTGGATGGATATGCAGGGTAAAATCAGATCACAATAGCCCATGAGGATAGAGAGAAAATGTCATTCACTTGTCCGTATGGCATCTTTGCCTTTCGGAGAATGCTGTTTGGCTTATGCAATACACCAACCACTTTCCAGAGGGGTATGCTAGCCATTTTCACTGATATGGTTGAAGTTATTATGGAAGTATTTATGGATAATTTCTCAGTGGTGGAGATTTCATTCGATGACTGTCTTAACAATTTGAGAAGAGTGTTGAAAAGATGTGTGTGAAGACAAACCTGGTGTTGAATTGGGAGAAGTGCGATTTTATGGTACAAGAAGGTATAGTTTTGGGGCATCGAATGTCAAGTAAGGGTATTGAGGTCGACCATGCTAAAGTTGATATGATAGAGAAGTTTCCACCACCCACTTCGGTCAAGGCAGTAAAACGTTTCCTTGGGCACGCTGATTTCTACAGGCAATTTATATAGGATTTCTCTAAATAGCTAATCCCTTATGTAAACTTCTTGAAAAGGATCACCCCTTTGTATTTTTTGATGATTGCAGGTTAGCATTTGAGGGTCTGAAGAAGAGATTGGTGACTGCACCAATCATCATTGCACCCGACTGGGAGTAGCCGTTTGAGCTCATGTGTAATGCAAGTGACTATGATGTAGGAACAGTTTTGGGGCAGCGAAAGGACAAAATGGTGCATCCAATTTACTATTCAAGTATAATGCTAAGCGGTGCACAACTCAATTATACTGTGACTGAGAAACAGATGTTGGCTGTAATATTTGCATTCGACAAATTTAGGTCATATTTGATAGGTTCAAAAGTGATTGTTTATACTGACCATGCAACACCTAGGTACTTGATAGCAAAGAAGGAGTCAAAGCCACGCTTGATCCGTTCAGTTCTTTTGCTATAAGAATTCGATTTGGAGATCCACGATAAGAAAGGAATGGAGAACCAAGTGGCAGTCCACCTTTCAAGGTTGGAGGGATCTGAAAAGAAAGTAGAGGCTGAAGATATAAAATAGACATTCCCGGATGAACAATTACTAGCTAGCAATGGCAATAGAGGAGACGCCTTGGTATGCTGATATTGCTAACTATTTGGCAAGCAGTATTGTACCTTATGAACTCTCTTCGATTCAAAAGAAAAAGTTCTTTCGTGATTGTCGATCTTATTACTGGGATGAACCTTTACTTTTTAAAATCTATGTGGATAACATGATCCAGAGGTGTATCCTCGAGAAAGATCATTCTTCTGTTTTGCAGGCTTTCCATGCTTCACCATATGGTGGGAACTTTGGAGGAATTCGGACAGCTGTGAAGGTGTTGGAATCGGGTTTGTATTGGCCGACTCTATTCAAGGATGCCCGTGCCTCGGTGAAACATTATGATGAGTGCCAAAGAAGGAATCGGGTTTGTATTGGCCGACTCTATTCAAGGATGCCTGTGCCTTGGTGAAACATTATCATGAGTGCCAAAGAACCAGCAACATATCTTGCCGTCATGAGATGTTGATGACAACAATTCAAGAGGTGGAAGTGTTTGACGTGTGGGGGACTGATTTTATAGGACCATTTTTCAGCTCGTATAAGTAACAAGTACATATTAGTAGTAGTTGATTATGTCTCCAAATGGGTTGAAGTTGTGGCTCTTCCAACAAATGATGCCAAAGGAGTAATAGGATTTCTAAGGAAAAATATTTTCACATGGTTTGGCACTCTGAGAGCTATAATCAGCGATGGTAGGACTTATTTCTGCAATAGAGCGTTCGCAAGGTTGTTAGAAAAGTATGGATTTCGCCATAAGGTTGCCACACCTTACCACCCACAAACGAGCGAGCAAGTAGAAGTGTCCAACAGGGAAATCAAAAGTGTCCTGACCAAGACAGTGAATGCGACTCGGGCTAATTGGGCAAGGAAGTTGAATGATGCGTTATGGGCTTACCGCACAGAATTTTAAAACTCCAATCGATATGTCTCCATACAAGTTGGTGTTTGGAAAATCATGCCATCTTCCGGTGGAGCTTGATCATAAAGCCTTATGGGCACTGCGGCAGTTAAATTTGGATATGGAAACCACTGGCACAAGTAGAGTTACCGAGTTACATAAACTCGAGGAGTTCCGGTTCTAGGCATTCGAGAGTACAAGATTGTACAAGGAAAAGATGATGATGATGCATGATAAGCACATTCTATATAGGAATTTCAAACCCGGAGATCTAGTGTTGTTATACAACTCGAGATTGAAATTATTTCCGAGTAAGCTGAAATCTAGATGGTCGGGACCATTTAGAGTTGTGCAAACATTGCCAAGCCGAGCTGTAGAAATTGATTACGAAGATGGGACAAACAGGTTTAAATTGAATGGGCAAAGGTTGAAACACTACATTGGAATAATTGAAGAAAAAAGGGGAGAAAGATGCGATGTACTTGGAAGAGCCCCAATATGTGAGTGAATGGTAATCCTAAAAGCATGCGTCGTGCCGCTACGTTAAATCAGGCACTTCTTGAGAGGCAACCCATGGTCGTGTTATATTCATCATGCCATGACGTTAACGAAGGTGCTTATTGGGAGGCAACCCAATTCCTAGCATAGATTTAGTTTAGTTTTAGTTTTAGTTTTTGTTTGATATTGAGGTGGACTAACAAGTGAGTTTTGTGTGAATTTGAAGTGTTTTGATAGGTTGTGGAGCTACTTGGAAGAAAGATGTGCTCGAGGCTAAAACAGTTGTTGCAAAACAAATAAGAAAATACTGAGTCATCGCAGGGCAAAGTTGAATGCGCAATCTTAGCATAACTCGCATTGCTTAGCACAAAGGTACAATGCCCCACACCTCGCCCTGCACTAAATATCCACTGCCCCACACGATGCCTCACAAGGTGTAGCATGCGACTGTTAGTGCGCCTGCTTCCTCCTTGTAGGGTTTGGACGTCGCCCCTCAGGCAGCCTGGCGGTGTCCAACGCTGAAAAATTAGCGCGTTTGAGGGCGCCTCGTGGAACTTCAAGACCGTATCTCGCGCTGCCTTGCACAGCCAGCACCAAGAGTCCTAGGTAAGTCTTTCCTTTCCTATTTTGTTTTTGTGTTTTTTTGCTTTTCACCTAAAATCCTACACCCCTCTTAATTAATTACCCAGCCCCACAAACACCCCTTCCCTTGTAAAAACCCATACGCCCTAGCCCCTAAAACAAAAAAAACAAAAAAAACAATATTTTGCCTAACATCTCCCAACCCCACTGTCTCGTTCCCAAGAAGAAACAAAAATACAAGTTCCTCAAGTTGCCACCCCACCCCACTGCCTCGTCCTCTTTCTCAATTTCTAGGTATGATTCTCTCTCTATCTCTCTCTCTCTCTCTCTCTCTCTCTCTCTCTCTCTACCCCCTCTATTTTATGTTTTTCTATGTAATTTCTAGTTGTTGGGTAATATGCTTTACAAGGTGCAATGATGGTGCAATTGTGCTAAAGAAATTCCCAACCCCAAATACCCCATAGGATATCTTGTGATTGTTGTAATGAGTGTTTCACACTCGATTCCTAAGCCGATTTGGGTGAGTAGAGCAATCCTTCACACACAAAGAAACTCACACACAAATAATGCATACAAGGTGTTCGATAAATTACCTCATTGGAAATTTTAGTCCCAAATGGAGCCCGAGTCTACGGGATTGGTTTTTTTGTGTTAGGTGAGCATGATTGATACGATAGCCTACGTGTGGGGTGACTCTACGGAGTCGGGATGGATTGATAAAGTGTGTTTGCAATGACATACGAGCTATATGTAGTGCCGCAATTTAGATGCTGCTGCACTTACTTGATGAAGGCGAAGTCTAAGTAGCCTATGGTTTAAAGTAATTAGCATATCTTAGATCTTTAAGTGCGGGGTCACTCCGACCTTCTTTCTGTGATTCTTCTTGTTTCCTTGAATTGACAATTGGTATGATTTACAGGTAGGTGCAATATGGTTCGTCCAACAGCTAGTTCTAAGGCACTAGCTAAGGCCAAGGCACCACCAAAGGCAAAGGCTACCCTCTCAGGCCCACCGCCAAAGAAAAGGAACAGAGTTGAGGCTGCATCTGGTAGTCACAGTGGTAAAGGAAAGCAAGGGGATTTTGATTCTACCGAGAAGCAACCTCAAGCGAAGGTGACTCGTGAGTATGGCATCCAGAGTGTGCCCCCATTTTGGAGGGCATGGTATAGGAAGTGTCATCCAAACTCATATCTCCCTGAGTTTGCAGTTGATGAGCACAAATTGAAATCCGATTACCCTCAGATTTGGGAAAGAATACATGAACTAGGACTGTGTTTTGTATTTAAAATCCGGGAGAGGCAAACTATCACGACCCCAATTTTCCTCCGTAGGATGTCGTGACAGCACCTAATTTCTAAGACTAGGTAAGCCTAACAAACATGCCGAATAACTGCATTAATAAATATAGGTCTCAAAACCCAGCAACTATAAAAAGAATAAACTCTACGACTCAGTATATACAACTCCCGAGACCCAGTGAAATACAAGTCATAAGCTCTAAGTAGAAATACTGGATAATTCTATTCATCAATGTCTATATAAAAAATGATAATGAATAAAGAGATCTAGAGAAAGGGGGACTGCGAGGCCTGCGGACGCCGGCAGGTATACCTTGAAGCCTCCATAACAGAATCCTAGCTAATGCCTAGGCTGATAGGAAGTACCTGGATCTGCACAAAACAATATGCAGAAGAGTAGCATGAGTACACCACAACGATACCCAGTAAGAGCCAAGCCTAACCTCGGTAGAATAGTGACGAGGTCAGGCCAGGGACCTACTAGAAATAAATAAGAAAAACTAATAATAATGGAAATGAAACAATTAAGGGATATGCCAAGATTTACTACACAGAATCAAGACAGATAATGCATCACGGGAGAAGGCAAGGAAATGTTAAGGCAAGTAAAACAAACAACAAAACACAAATAAAGTAACAGACAAATGACAAGAGTCACTACCGAGGTACCGCCTCATAGTCTCAAATCACAAAAATAATCAACAATCTTTCCTTATATCACCACAAGAGCCTTTACATTTAGTTTTGAAAATTATTTTTCCGAAATAGAATCCCGCGTTTTAGCCCACCTTATCACACCGTATGACTTCTAGTAGTTCCCCTACTAGCCACATGTATCAAGCCCACCTTATCTTACCTCATGAGTTTTAACCCCTAAACCTTATACCACTGCATGCATATCAATATCACAATGTACCATAAATCGTACCTCAAGTGCCCAGTATCAAAACTTGCCAAAAAGAATCAACAAATACAGTATTTTCACAATAAGGAGCCCACGACTCATCCACAATGTACACAACATCTCAACATTAACTGTCGGAAGTGAATAACTCAACAAAAATGATATTGCACAACTTAACACTTTACCTCAATAGGAATCACGGCCTTTGTAACTCAATACCAATTTTAACAGCAAGATATTTTGAGAATGACAACTTCAAGTAAAGGGTTCAATAGTTAAATAATGAATACGGAATACAGGAAACAAGAACTTCAACTAAATATGTAGAGCAACTAGCAAGTAAGAGATAAGACAAGTTGATCATGTGAAATTATACTAATGATGATTATTCATAACATGTTAAGACAACTCAAATAAGGCATGAAATGAATCTACAAAGTTAAAACCATGGATTTCTATATTTAGCATGTGTATACACTCGTCACCTTGCGTACATGGCTTCTACACATCACAATTATCACAACCAATACCAATCCTAAGGGAAAATTTTCCCCACACAAAGTTAAGCAAGTCACTTACCTCAAATCGCGCTAACCCAATCAATAGAAGGCCTTTTCCTCGATTATCCAACTCTGAACGGCTCGAATCTAGCCAAAACAATTTCATACTATAATTATAAACTATATGAAACTAATTCGAACAATACAATTATGATCTTTTCGAAGAAATAAAAAGTTAACTCAAAATGTCAACCCGGGCCCACGTCTTGGAACCCGACAAAAATTACAAAAAACCAAACCCCCATTCGATAACAAGTCCAACCATACAAGAATTACTCAAATCCAACCTCAAATTGCCTGTCAAAATCCCAAATTTTAGCGTAAGGAGTTTCACACATTTTTCCCAAATTTCCAACTCCAAAACACTAATTTAATGATGAGAGCAACAATATATTCATGAAAGAAAAAAAACGATTCGTGTAATTTAACCAAAATCGAGTTAGAAATTCTTACCCAATGATCTCTTTGAAAAACCCTCGAAACATTGACTCCCACCGAGCTCTTTATGTCCAAAAATGGATTATGAAGATTAACCCTCGAACAAGACCTTTCTGCCCAGCTTTTCTCACTTCTGCGGGCCTGGGGTCGCACTTGCAATGCTGCACCTGCAGAAAATCCATCGAAGGTGCGAATTCCACTTAACTTCTAAAATTTCGCTTCTGCGGACCATGGCTCGCACCTGCGAGCCCTCTTCTGCAGAGAAGGAGATCGCACCTGCGGTCCTGCGCAAAGCTCCTCCAATTCCGCTTCTGCGCAAGATAGTCCATGCCTGCGTAGGCGCACCTGCGCCCAGTTGTCCGCTCCTGCGAGCCTAGCCTTAGTCTCTCCTTATCGATTCAGCGCTTCACCTTCCACACCCGCGATTATGCACCTACGGTCAATCCCTGTGCAGGTGCGATGACACAAGCAGGCCTGGGACTTCAGCAATGAAGCTAAGTCCAAAATTGGTCCGAATTCACTATGAACCACACTTGGGGGCCCCGGGACCTCGTCCGAATATACCAGCAAGTTCCAAAACACATAACGTACCTACTCGAGGCTAAATATATCATCAAACAACATCGATTCTATGAATCGCAACCCAAATTCAAGCCAATGAACTATGAACTTCTGAATTCCGATACTGATGCCGATTCATATCAGACTAACTCCGATTGACTTCAAATGTTGCACACAAGTCATAAATGACATTACAGGCCTATTCAAACTTTTGGAATTCGGATCCGACCCCGATCAACATCGCGTTGAGTCCAATACGCGATGCATCACAGTACACAGTATAAGACCTTGAACCCGTAGGCAACACCAACAATGGGGCTATAGTCAAAGTTGTCTTGAGCTTTTGAAATCTCTCCTCCCACTCCTCGGTCTATCTGAACGGAGCACTCTTCTAGGTCAATCTGGTCATAGGTGCAGCAAAACCGTCTATGAACCGACGGTAATACCCTGCCAAACCAAGAAAACTCCGGATCTCAGTAGTTGAAGACGGTATGGGACAACTCTGCACTGCTTCAATCTTCTTCGAATCTACCTTGACCCCCTCACTCGACACTACATGACCCAAAAGTGCTACCGAATCAAGCCAGATTCACACTTTGAAAATTTTGCATACAACTTCTTTTCTCTCAAGGTTTGAAGCACGGTCCTTAAGTGCTGCTCATGATCCTCTCGGCTCCAAGAGGACACCAAGATGTCGTCAATAAATACAATGATAAATGAGTCAAGATATGGCTGGAATACATTGTTCATGAAATGCATGAATGTTGTTGGGGCGTTGGTTAGCGCAAAAGATATCACAAGGAACTCGTAATGACCATACCGAGTCTTGAAGGCGGTCTTTGGGATATCTGGCTCCCGAATCTTCAATTGATGATAGCCTGACTGCAAATCAATCTTTGAGAACACTCTGGAACCCTGTAGCTGATCAAATATGTCATCAATGCGCGGCAATGGATGCATGTTCTTCACTGTATCCTTGTTCAACTGGCAAAATCAATACACATGCGCATATAACCATCCTTCTTCTTTACATACAAGACGAGAGCACCCCAAGGTGATACACTGGGCCGAATGAAACCCTTATCAAGAAACTTCTGTAACTGCTCCTTCAACTCTGTCGGGGCCATACAATATGGTGGAATAGAAATTGGTTGAGTGCCCGGTAACAAATCAATACCAAAATTGATATCCCTATCGGGCGGTATGCCTAGAAGATCCGCTAGAAATACATCCGGATAGTCCCTCACTACCAGAACTGACTCAACGGCATGAGTATCAACAATGACATCTCTCACATATGCTATATACGCATCACATCCTTTTCCAACCATTCGTTATGCCTTAAGGAAAGACACCACCCTGCTAGAAACATGGTCTAAAGTACCTCTCCACTCTAACCGTGGCGAACCTGGGACATCCAGCGTCACTGTCTTAGCGTGACAATCGAGAATACCATTATAGTGTGACAACTAGTCCATGCCTAAAATAACATCATAATCTATCATACCGAGCAATAATAGATAGGCTCTGGTCTCAAAACCACCAAGAATAACTAAACACGACTGATACACACGGTCAAAATCAATGGAATCTCCCACAGGTATGGACACATAGACAGGAGAAAGCAAAGAATCACATGATATACCCAAATATGGAGCAAAGTAAGATGATACATAGGAATAAGTGGAGCCTAGATAAACTAATACTGATGCATCTCTATGACAAACCGGAACAATACATATGATAATTATGTCAGATGCAACTGCCTCCGTCCTAGCAGGAAGAGCATAATATCTGGCCTGGCCTCCCCCTCTAGGGAAATCGACACCCACCTCGAGCTGGTTGTGCAGGTGGAGTGGCAACTAGTGCGGTAACCACATCCTTAGAAACCTGAGGACCATGTGAAATACGTGGGGCCTGAGTAGTCTATGGAGGTGCACCCGTCTTGAGTCTGGGACAAATCCCTCACCATATGATAAGTGTCACCATACTCAAAATAAGCTCTCAGAGGACGTGGCTGCTGGAACTGGCTCGGGCCCAGTCGGCTGGACTGACCGCTGAAAGCACCCCGTGTAGGAGGTTCACTAGACAATTGCGGTGCATAATGGGGAACCTGAGGCCTGACGGTGGTCGGAACATCGTTGGAAGCTGTAAGTGCTAAATGAACAGGGCGGCTCATATAGCCCCTACCGTGACGGACTGCAACTAGGGCACGGGCACCACTATATGTGCCAAAATCTCGAGGCCTCTTGGCCGCCCTCTCCTCTCTCTCACGGGCCCAAATACCCTCCAATCTCCTTGCAATCTCCGCTACCTGCTGGTATGGGATGTCCATCTCCAACTCTCGGGCCATGCTGAATCTGATACCAGGGTTGAGTCCCTCGATAAATTGATGAACCCACTCTATGACAGTAGCAACCAAGGCAGGGGCATGCCTGGATAAATCACTATACCATACTGCATACTCTGATACGATTATAGCACCCTAGCGCAATTGCTCAAATATTGTGCAACATGCATCCCTAAGACTCTAGGGAACAAACTCCCTTAAGAACATATCTGAGAACTGAGCCCAAGTGAGTGAAGCTGCTTGGTTTGGACTACCCAACTTATACGCGCGCCACCATTGATAAGCCGCTCCCTTAAGGTGGAACGTAGTGAAAGCAAACCCACTCGACTCCACAATACCCATAGTATGGAGGATACGATGGCACTCCTCAAGCAAACCCTGGGCATCCTCTAACACCAAACTGCTGAAAGTAGGAGGGTGGTACTTCTTGTACCTCTCAAGCCTGAGCTGCTCCCTCTCAGAAGTTGTTGCCCTAACCTCGGGCTGGACCCGCCGTTTTAGGGTGCAGGAGGCAGGAGTCTGTGCTCCTCCCCCCGTCCTGAGATGTGGCAGAAGCTAGTGGAATCAACCCTGACTGAGCTAAAGGTCCGAACATGCTCAGAAACTGGGCGAGGGTCTCCTAGAGTGGAGGGGTAGTAACAGGCGCATCATATGTATGTTCTCCAACTGGAGGTACTGGTGGCTCCTCTATAGCAGCTCAGGCCGGTGCTCTGGCTGTACCACATGCCCGTCCTCGGCCTCTACCCCAGCCCTAGACTCTCGCAGCTCTAGCAGGGGGCATGGGTGTCGGGTCATCAGATCCAGTTGTGTGTGTCTTCACCATCTGTGAGAGAATAGAAAGACAGATATTTAGAATTTCAAAGTCAACAAATTCACACGATAAGGAATCAAAGAAGTGAAAGTTTTCCTAACAGTTCCATAGCCTCCCAAAACTAAGTATAGACGTCTCTGTACCGTTCCGCGAGACTCAACTAAACTTGCTTGTAATCATAACACCTATGAACCTAGAGCTCTGATACCAACTTGTCATGATCCCAATTTCCCTCTGTAGGATGTCGTGGCGGCACCAGTCTCTAAGACTAGGTACGCCTAACAAACATGCGAAATAACTAAATTAATAAATATAAGTCTCAAAACTCAACAACTATAATAAATAAACTTTGTGACTCAGTATATATACAACTCCCAAGACCCGGCGAAATACAAATCACAAGCTCTAAGTAGAAATACTGGATAATCCTATGCATCAATGTCTATATATGAAAAGATAATGAATAAAGAGATCTACCGGGGGGGACACCGAGGCCTGCGGACGCCAGCATATATACCTTGAAGTCTCTGTAGCAGAATCCTAGCTAGTGCTTGGGCTGTTAGGAAGTACCTGAATCTATACAAAAAGATGTACAGAAGAGTAGCATGAGTACACCACAACGATACCTAGTAAGAGCCAAGCCTAACCTCGGTAGAGTAGTGACGAGGTCAGGTCAAGGCCCTACTAGAAATAAATAAGAAAAACTTTACAAGTAATTTAACGGTATAATAATAATAATAACGAAAATGAAACAAGTAAGGGATGTACCAAAATTTACTACACAGAATCAAGGCAGGTAATACATCACTGGAGAAGGCAAGGAAATGTTAAGGAAAGTAAAACAAACAACCAAACACAAATGCATTAACAGAGAAATAACAAGAGTCACTACCGAGGTACCGCCTCGTAGTCTCAAATCACAAAAATAATCCACAATCTTTCCTTATATCACCGCGGGAGCCTTTACATTTATTTTTGAAAATCATTTTCTTGAAATAGCATCCCGCATTTTAGCCCACCTTATCACAGTGCATGACTTCTAGTAGTTACCCTACTAGCCACGCGTATCAAGTCCACCTTATCTCACCGCATACGTTCCAAACCCTTAACCTTATACCACCGCATGCGTATTAATATCACAATGTACCACAAATTGCACCTCAAGTGCCCAATATCACAACTTGCCAAAAGGAATCAACAAATACAGTATTTTCACAATAAGGAGCCCACGACTCAGCCACAATGTACACAAAGTCTCAACAATAATAACCGAAAGTGAATAACTCAACAGAATGATATTGCACAACTAAACACTTTGCCTTAATAGGAATCACGGCCTTTGTAACTCATTACAAATTTCAACAGCAAGATATTTCGAGCATGACAACTTCAAGTAAAGGGTTCAACAGTTAAAATGAATACGGAATATAGGAAACAAGAACTCCAACTAAACATGTAGAGAAATAAGTAAGCGATAAGACAAGTATAGCATGTGACATTATACTAATGATGATGAAGATAACATATTAAGACAACTCAAATAAGGCATGAAAAGAATCTACTTAGTTAAAACTAGTAATTTTCATATTTAGCCCGTGTACACACTCGTCACCATGCGTACACGCTTCCGCATATCACAATTATCAAAACCAACACCAATCTTAAGGGGAAATTTTTCTCACATAAAGTTAGACAAGTCACTTAACTCAAATCGCGCTAACTCAATCAACTAGAAGGCCTTTCCCTCGATAATCCAACTCCGAACGGCTCGAATCTAGCCAAAATAATTTCATACTATAATTATAAACTATAGCAAACTAATTCGAATAATAAAATTATGATCTTTACAAAGAAATAAAAAGTCAACTCGGGCCGACGTCTTGGAACGCGACCAAAGTTTAAAAAATCCAAACACCCATTCGATAATGAGTCTAGCCATAAACGAATTACTGAAATCCATCCTCAAATCGCCTTTCAAAACCCAAAATTTTAGCCTAATAAATTTCACTCATTTTTCCCAAATTTCCAACTCCAAAACAATAATTTAATGATGAGAGCAACAATAGATTTGTGTAATTTAACCAAAATCGAGTTAGAAGTTCTTATCCAAATGATCTCTCTGAAAAACCCTCAACACAACTCGCCTCCCACCGAGCTCTCTAAGTCCAAAAATGGATTATGAAGATTAACCCTCGAATAAGACCTTTCTGCCCAATGATCCTTGCTTCTACGGGCCTGGGGTCGCACCTGCGGAAAATCCATCGGCGGTGCGGATCCTAAAATTTTGCTTCTTCGGACCATGGCCCGCACCTGCGAGCCTGCTTCTGCGGAGAAGGAGACCGCACCTGCGGTCCTGCAGAAAGCCTCATCCTCCAATTCCGCTTCTACGCAAGCTGGTCCGCACCTGCCCCCAGGTGTCCGCACCTGCGAGCCCAGGCCTGGGCTCTCCTTTTTGCTTTTGTGCTTCACCTTCCTCACCCGCAATTCTGTACCTGCAATCAATCCCTCCGCAGGTAGGATGACACCGGCAGGCCTGGGACTTCAACAATGAAGCTAAGTCCAAAATTGGTTCGAATTCAATCCGAACCACACCCAGAGCCCCCGAGACCCCGTCCTAATATACCAACAAGTTCCAAAACACATAAAGGACCTGCTCGAGGCTAAAAATATCTTCAAACAACATCGATTCTAGGAATCACAATCCAAATTCAAGCCTATGAACTATAAACTTCGAAATTATAAAATCGACGTCGATTCATACCAAACCAACTCCGATTGACTTAAAATTTTGCACACAAGTCATAATTGACATTAGAGACCTATTCCAGCTTCCAGAATTGGGATCCAACCTCGATATCAATAAAGTCAACTCCCAATCAAATTCCCAATCTACCAACTTACTAACTCTCGCCAAATTACGCCGAAACAACCTACGGGCCTCCAAATTCACATCCGGACATGCTCCTAAGTCTAAAATCACCATACATTGCTATTGGAAGCTTCAAAACTCCATTCCAGAGTTATCAATAGAAAAGTCAAACTATGGTCGACTCTTTCAACTTAAACCTCCAACTTAGGGACTTTGTGTTCCATTGCACTCTGGAACTCACCCGACGCCAAAACCAAATAGCTCGATAAGTTGCATAACCAGAATATAGATAAATGAAATGAGGGGAAGAATCAACGAGGCGAGTGTTCTCGACGAGAAAATCAGAACACAGAGGAGACAATTGGGGTTAAAATATTCAAAACGATCGGCCAGGTCGTTACACAAACTTTAGCTTAGTGTGTGAGTTCTAGGCTGGGTGGAACCTTGAGGCTGAGGAGCAATTGGTTCCTATTCGTGGGAAGCTTATTGATATTTTGGTTGGCATATTATGTAGATTTTTGGATTCCCCTGATGTTTCATATGGGCCATTGTGTGACTTTATTGATCGGCCTATTTACACAGATTTAGGCACACGCTGTGTGGTGTTAATTTTAATGTGGTGGGGACACAAGACAAGAGATACAACACCCATGCCTCTTTGCCTAAAGTGAAGTTTACGAAAATTGCTAAAGTGTGGTTGCGTGTGATCATGATTCTGTTGTTTTCCGAGAGAGAATATGTGTAGTGTATTTCTTGATTAAAGGGTGGCCAGTGAATGCGGGCTAATTGATACATAGTTAGATGGCATAGTTTAGAAAAGGAACACTTACTAGGATATTCTTTGTGAATCTGCTTACGTAATATTTGCATAAGGAGAAAATGGATGAGGAGCCCAGGTTTGACATGTTGATTCGAGCCACACCTCGAGCTACTAACATTGATGTCATTCGTGGGCCCGATGAGGAAGATGGTACGACATTGACCACAGTGGAGCGTCAGGCTCGCGATGAGAGCATCCTGGCTCATTTGTATGGGATGATGGACTTGTAGCTACGAATTGGGGGCAGGCCTGCTACTTCAGAGAAGATGACTCAGTTGACTGAGCGGTTCCCGCTCACCATACCTACACAGCGATTGGTTTGTTTAGCTGTGGGCCAGGGGTGCCACCAGATGAAGATATCAACACTCCAGAGCATTCGGTATAGGGTGACGAGGAGCAGGTTGATCCAGCGTTGTTGCCACTAGTGAGGATTTGGGTGATGATGTTGATGATTGGGATGAGGCTGACAGAGCCTTCTTCGATGAGGGCCATCGTCTCGAGGATTGATCAGGGTATTCTTATTCACCCTTATTACTTTAATTATGCATTGGGGACACTATATGTTTTAAGTGTGGGGTGGGTAACTCTCGTTGTGCATAATAGTAATAGATCAGTAACAATATTAGCTTCTTATATTTTTAATTTCTAGCTTCTTATTTTCTTTATTGTTAGCTTCTTATATTTTGAACTTCTAGATTCTTATTTTCTTTATTGTTAGCTCCTTGTTTTATTATTTCAGGATGCTTATATAGAGTAGTATAACCATTAGAATAATATTGAGTAGTTTAGTAGTTTTAATTTTAATATTTTTAGGGGGAAAAAAACAAAAAAACAAAAAATAAAAAAAGGGACTTTTCCCGGCGATGGATCTGCTGGACAGTTTTCTTGCGAGATTTAAGTCTAATCAAAAATACAAAAACAAAGTAGAAAATAGAAAATACAATAAAAATATGTCTTTTATTTTTCTTAGGTAGTAATAATCCCCCGTGATTTTTCTTCGTGCCTCGGTTCTTTTTCATGGGATGTAACTTTAATCAGGTAGTAGTTTTAATTTTTTGTTTTTACTTTTAAAGTAGTATTTAGGAAATAAAGGAGAAGAACTGATGTGATTCGCACCTTTTGACTTGTTTGATGGTTGCATACTTAGGTTCTGGCATGTGTTTCACCTTCCCTTAGCTTTGATACACTCAAATTACACCTAAATAAATGGTGTAAGGTGGTCGGTGTCAAATATAATAACCCAATTAGGTTGGGATAGAATCCCACAAGGAATAGGTGAGAAAAGGTTACTTGAATAGTGTGAAACTTGACTTAAGTCGTAATCCTACTCCGTTAGCTTAAAAGAGAGTGTTGTAATTATGAGTTATCGAGAAAATTATTTTGTTATGAGAATGTAATTAATTTGATTAAGGAAAGCAAGGTTGTGTCCCCATCAATGGGATATAATGCTATCCGTGTTAATATGATATAATCCTAATGGAAGATCCTTTGATATGCAAATGGTTTCTAAATGACTACCCAATATTTCCCAATAGTTAGGTAGTATTTTCTCTTTATGATTTTTCCAAATATAAAAGAATACAATTAAGAACAACCGATTTATGCCAAATAGAATGCACTTATTCCTAAGCGATTCTATTAAACAAGGTTTAAAGCCTTGAGTTTTTGCTATTCACTTCTACCAAACCCTAACCCACTTTTCTAAATAAAGATAGAACGAAATGGCATTAGTCAATATTTGCAACCACCAACATAAAATGAAGCATGAGAAATGAATAAATACCAACCAACCATTATATATATATATATTCAATGGTAAACACCCATTAACATTACACCCATTTAGGGCCCACAACCTTAGTATTTAAAAATAGCTACCCATACTAGAATCCAAGAGCAAAGTAATAAATGAAATCATAAAGCTTACAAAGATACAAGATTCTTTCTTCAAAAGCTTCCAAAATATTAGTGTATTCAATGCTCTAAAAGTAGCCTCTTTTTTAGACAAGATGTCCCACAAAAACCTTAGTAAATCTATTTATAATGGGCCAAAAGTCGGGGTCAAATTTAGACAAAAATGCCCCTACAGAACACATCTGCGACCGCAGAATGGGTCGCAGATCATGTATGCGGTCTGCAGAAATACAAAGTCGCCGCATAATTGTACGCCTAGTTGCCCAGTTCCCCATCGCAGATCCATTATGCGGTCCGCATATTGATTATGCGACCGCAGACTGCGTCGCAAAAGTGCTCTCGCAGAATCTCCTTTTGCACTTATACAGTCATTATGCGATCCACAGAAGCATTATGCGACCGCATAATAGACCTCATATTTCTCTCTTCAAGAGCTGGACCACTTGCTTCAGTCTGTAGTTAGTTTGTAGCTCGCACATCACTTCTGCGGTCGTAGACCTGCTGCATTTCTGCCCTTCTATGGGTTTTTGTCTTCTTTTCCGTGTTCTTGGTTCTTCAAGTTTGGTTCACTGCAAAACACCAAAACTTCATAAGAAATAACTAAAAATACTTTAAAAGGTGATCTAAAGTTTATGCAATTAGTATCAAAAGTGTCGAAATTCTATGGCACATCAACACCCCCAACTTAGACTTTTTCTTGTCCTCAAGCAACTAAAACAAAATCATCCTATCATACACTACTTTATTTCTGACAGATCACAAAACAATAGTGACTGTAGATGGTGTTGACTGTCAGTTAACAAGCACGTAACTTCTTTTATTCATCCTTCGTGGAAGACAACGATCATTTAGAAATTCGACCAATCAACTTGTAAACTTCGAGCCTCAAGCAAAATGACAGAATGCTACCCACAGCTAAGCGTGCACTTTTATCCTACTTCAAGAACCTAGCTTTTGCTAGATCTTTCAATTCATGCGGGATCACAACAAAGAAAATCCCCGACTCACAAATATGTATAGGGGATACAATCAAACACTCTTTCACTCATAAAGAAAGTTAAATGCTACAAGTATCAGTCCATATGTTTGCCCTTATTTTAACTCACTGCTATCTCAGGCATAATTGGTTGTAGATCACCAAGGACTTTTCACGGATTGTAGTGTACACTTTGGGATGGGTTGGACGAATATTTGGGAACGTAGTGGCTATGCCTTCCTTGAAATCTACGTACACTTTTCTTCTTTACCACATAGCACTTATTGACTTCGAGTTACCGACATAGAACCACCTCAAAGTATTTCTTCAGTTTTCACAAGACTCCACTCCATTTCTCTTTTTCTTTATATATATATATATATATATATATATACAAATATTTTTCTTTCATTTTTCCTTTGGAGCTTGAGTATCTTCATATATACAACTTTGAGGCTTTTGTGTTTTTCTTCTACACACAGTAGGCAACCTTACCAATTTGCACTTAACGTTGGCGCCCCCAACTTAGGCTTTTAGCCTCATTCTTAATCGTTCAAGGAAGGATGGGTTCAAAAGAGGATATTATTTCACAAAGGGGTAAAGGTTTGTAATGTGGTAGTCAAATAAAAGGTTAAAGGCTCAACGGGGGTAACTAGGGTAATTGATGTACTAGGGGGGTCAATTTGGTCAAAATTAGCTAGCAATCACAAAGAGAGCCTAAGATCACTTCAGCACCCAATCATAAACTTGAGAGTTGCATTAAGAAACCAACCGGGCGAGTTCTAGACATTACACATTAAGCATATGCATTATTTATACAAATCTTCACTCACTCACAATGCATGAACTATTCAACTCAGTATAATTTCAGCCCCCAAGTGAATGGAAGGCAACTCAAAGCTTCATCACATGATATTTGAGATTCTGAGTAAGCATAAAGTCAAAGAGCGAGCCTCGAGTTCACAAGAATGACTAACCATTTATTTACAAAATTAGAAGGGTGTAATTTATTCAACAAAAACTTATCACATGTTTGAAGCTAGAACAACAAGTCAAAACATTTTGTGCTACCGCCATGGTTCTACTATTACACCCTTGGAAAAGAACCCGGCGAAGAAAAACCAAGGGGAATTCATTGCTATCTACAAATCTACACTATTAAAGTAAAGAGTTTATATACAAGTTTCACATAAAGAAATTTGACTACCCCACCCCAACAAAAAAGCATGCATTGTCCCCAATGCATTGAGAAAGTAAGAGAAACGTTTAGGGGCTTCCTGGGGCGCACTAGGCACTAGGTGGGGCAGGAACATCCGGGGCAGCTGTGGGGTCAGATGTTGGAACTGTGGAAACAATAGGTGGAACCTCGGACTGTGTAGTGGTGTCTGAGGCCAGAATAGGAAGCTCCACCTGCTGTGAAGCTGGGTCTAGGGCCTGGGAGCTGCTAGCCTCACCCAGTGATGGCTGTCTAGACTTGACGACCATGTCTGCAATGGAATGTGCAATTCTTGTCTGCACACCTGCTTCCTCTTCAGCAATTTGTGGAGACAACAATTTGTTTGCCTCTGTTGTCCCGTTGATCTTCATTCTCCTCAAGCAATGACTCCTTATCAGTCCCCTCCTCCTCAGTGTCTCCCTTATCAGTCTCCCCCTCAGACCCTCCGAACTCCTCTTCTGAATGAGTGTCAATGTGCATAACAAAGTCCAGAGCTTTTGAAGCCTCAGTACCATGGGCCTCCGGAGCTGTCATGAGGTTTGTGAAATCGAGGTCCATGCTCGGAATGTGGGAAGTACCAGTGCCCTGATCCCCTTCCTCCGGAAGAAGGGAGGTCAAATCAAATCCAAATTTTACATCTTGTGCAGCTCTGATTTTAACTCAGCAACATCCTTTTGGAGTTGAGGCATATCCCCAGTTTCACCTCGCTCGACCCTTCTAGACGCACTTCAAAGTGCTTGAGTCAATCTTCATAGGACTGATGTTGTTTCTGAAGAACGCTCACTGAGGTTTGGATAGGGTCCAGTGCTTGGCAGATGAGAGCTGGAAGTTCTTTGGTCAGTCTGTCTATTTTGGCATTGGCATGTTGTTCCAGTAAACCAAGCTTCGAGAAAGCAGGCAGGGAAACAGGTGGTTGTGTAGTGGTAGGTTTGGGAATAGATGTGGATGTGGCTGGTTCAAAAGGAGTGTCAGGCATTGAGGGAGCAGCAGGTGTTGCTGAGTCTGATGGAGGAGTGAGTGAAGTATCTGGTGGGTTGTCTATCACCTTTTCTGCGGCATTACTAATTCGGGTGATGTCAATATCTTGAACAGTCTTTTCGATGGGGTCATGTTTGGGGATAGGAGGTACTTCCCCAGCTTTGCACAAAGCATTGATCAAACATGGGAAGGGGAGTGATGCTTCTTTTTGATTCGCTCTGATTCCAATCTCCCGGAATATAATTTCTCCCACATTAACTTTGATGCCCGTTATTATATATGCAATGAGGATTGCCTTCTCGATGCTTATGTCGGTTTCATTCTAGTAGGCATTAGACGAGAGCAGACAAAACTGAGCCAATACCGGCCTTCCTGAGTGAGATCCCTCTTGTGAATATTTTGGCGCGGAGCTATATAGGAGGGAGTTCTTTTGGCTATAACGGAAGCAACCCAAGCATGCTCGGATTCCTTATTGGCAAGTTTAGCATCATATTCAGTCGTGCCTGACGACCAATCCTCAGAATATATGTCGTTGATTGATGCGGCATCACAGAGTAATTGGACCCCTTGAACTTGGACAGACTGTAAGAATACACGGTTTCGCTTTTTCTCAGCATTCCCGGAGGCAGCATAAGCAGCATAGAATTCCCTAACAAGCGTCTCGTTATATTCCCCCGGGACTTGAGTGAAGAACTCCCATTCCCACTTTTTAATATTTTCAAGCACATGAGGGTAATGTTCTTTTAAACCGTTCAGCCCTAACTGCTTCTCTTAAATGATTTATCTCTTTGCTAAGCCATCATTGTACAGGTTCCAAGAGCCGGGAACCCCAAATTGGAGATCTTCGCCACTTTTCTGACGTGTTTCAGCATTGAGATCAACGGATGGCATAAGATCAGTCTGTGCCTCCTTTTCTTCAGACTGGGAGGAGTGCTTAGATGTTCTTCTGGCTGTTTCACGCCTTGGGCGTTTGATGTTTGTGCTTGTTGGCTCAGGGAAGCAGCCCGTTTGTTTCCTCGAGTGGGAGGTGATCGCAATTCGAGAGACTTCTTTGGTTCCATTCCTGTCAATACATCAGTGGGTGAGTAGTTGGTATAGCATGGGAAACATATTGAGAGAGTATAAAGGGAGCAAGAAGCATTTTCGATGAGTTATGCGATCGCATAACAACTCTGTATGCCGCAAACCCATCGCACAATAACACCACTCATAAGGCAAAGCAAGAATGCAATCGCAAAAAAGGGATGCAGAACAACTTCTGCGACCGCAGATTGGTTGCGTTTTGCTCACCAGATGTGGCAAATTATATGCCTCAGTCTGCGGCACTTTCGCGGTCTGCGAAATGATTCTGCGATCATGAACCCAACCATATAAGTTCTGCTTAAAAAGCTACCTAGGGCACCAAAATGCGACGACTCTGTGAACTGCAAACCAGTTATGCGGACCGCAAAGATCGTCGTCCTTAGTCAAAAGGTAGACCCCCTCAACTTACAGAGCTTCTGACACCCAAATTCAGACATTGCACACCTATGACATAGAAAAATTTCCCAACCCATGTTCATTACTCCTATTATGTGGATTAAATCTTTAGAGCCCAGTTTACCCCCAATGCACACATTGATACCCACGACAAGGGATTGAGAAGAAGGGGGAAAGGAGATGCAAACACATGATCTTCTTCAAGGTGATTAAGAAAGAGAGGGAGGAAATTTACATACAAGATATTTGAGCACTTGAAACACTCGTCCTTAGATACGAACCAGGTGAGCTCTTTCTTCGCAATTCCTTGTTATTTTTCTTTTGTGATTTTGTGTTGTTAACTCAATGTTTTTGGTCTTTTTCTTGTTTTTCTTTTTTTTTTCTTCTTTGTTTTTGATCTCTTTTGTGTTGTGCGGTGCTTGTGTGTGTGAGAGTGAGGGTGTGTGACTAAACTACGAAGGGGGTTAGGGTGTAATACCTGGCAGTTCTGCGGTGGAAAAGTAGATCACATAACACATTATGCGGTCGCATATGTGTTATGCGATAAGTTAGTAACTGCTTGGCTAAATCCACTTCGCGATGCATTCTGCGGTCGCATAATCGTTATGCGGACCGCAGAAATATAAATCTCACCGCATTTTTGAGGGCCAAAATTGCATTTTCTTCTGAATGTGTATGCGACCACTATGCGGTCCGCAAAGCCATTATGCGACCGCATAGTTGCCGTAGACCACATGTACTGCTTTCCTTCATTCTTCTCAGTCCTTGCACCCTGTTTTCATTGTATTTTGGGCTACCTGCATTCTAACACACACATCAAACTGCTCATCACTAACAACTAAACCTACAAAAATTAAATCTAACAAAATAATGTTACCACACATGGGTTACCTCCCAAGAAGTGCTTGATTTAACATCGCGGCACGGCGATGTTAACCCCATTTGGGCTAATTAGTGGTGGGGGCTGGTATAGGACTATCCTTGAGTGCGAATTATTCTACCAAGTGCCTTTCTTCTGTGGTTCTGAGGTAATGCTTGACTCGTTGGCCATTTACTTTGAAAGTTCGAGTCCCGTCCTCCGACTCCAATTCAATAGTGCCATAGGGGGGTACATTCATAACTTTGAACGAGCCAGACCATTTGGATTTGAGTCTGCCTGGAAATAACTTGAGTCTTGATTTGAAGAGTAAGACCAAGTCATCAGATTTGAATTCCCGCTTCAAAATCTTCTTGTCATGAACAAACTTCATTCTTTCCTTATACATGGATGCACTCTCATAGGCATAAAGACGGAATTCTTCCATCTCGTTGAGTTGTGTCATTCTTAGGTTAGCAGCTTCGGCCTAGGTAAGATTCAACTTTTTCAATGCCCACATGGCTTTGTGTTCAAGCTCCACTGGCAAGTGACATGCCTTACCAAAAACCAGCCGATATGGTGAGGTGCCAATGGGAGTCTTAAACATTGTGCGATATGCCCACAATGCATCATCTAGCTTCCTTGACCAGTTAGTCTTGTTTGCATTAATAGTTTTTGCTAGGATGTTTTTGATCTCCTTGTTGGAAACTTCAACCTGGCCACTCGACTGAGGATGATAAGGGGTGGCCACCTTGTGCTTGACTCTATACTTTTTGAGCAGTCCGGTGAAGGCCTTATTGCAAAAGTGAGAACCACCATCACTAAGGATGGCCCCGAGGGTGCCAAAACGCGTAAATATGTTCTTCTTCAAGAAAGAAGTCACAATCTTTGCCTCATTGTTGGGCAAAGCAATTGCCTCGACCCATTTGGAGACATAGTCCACTGCCACCAAGATATATGTCATGCCATTAGAGCTCATGAAGAGACCCATGAATTCTATCCCCCACACATCAAAGATCTCGACCTCCATTACAAAGTTCATAGGCATCTCATGTCTTCTAGAAATTGACCCTTGTCGTTGACATTGATCACATGCCTTGACCATTTGATTTACGTCTTGGTAGATCGATGGCCAATAGTAGCCACATTCAAGCACTTTTTCTGTGGTACGGTTTCCACCATGATGGTCCCCAACTGGGGAGTCATGACATGCTTTGAGAATTTGCATTACCTCATCTTCCGGAACACAATGCCGAATGATGTTCTCGGCATAAATATGGAACAGAAAGGGTTCCTCCCAATAGTATTGCCAACACTCCTGCAAGAACGTTTTCTTTTGATAAGTTTTCAATCCGTCGGGAATAAGGTCACTAAACAAGAAGTTAGTGATGTCGACATACCAAGGAGAGAAGGTGCTAGACAATGCCAATATGTGCTCATCTGGAAAGGAATCATTAATTTCAAGATCTTCTTTTTCTCTCCCTCCCTCTTCAAGCCTAGATAAGTGATCCGCAACTTGATTATCTACCCATTTCCAATACTTGACTTCAAAGTCAAACTATTGTAACAAAAGGACCCACCTAATCAATCTGGATTTAGAATCCTTCTTCGCCATAAGATAGCGGAGAGCAGCATGATCGGTGTAAACTGTCACTTTGGACCCCAACAACTAGGCTTGGAATTTTTCAAAGGCATAGACAATGGCAATCAGTTCTTTCTTAGTTACAGTGTAATTCATTTATGCGTCATTAAGTGTCTTTCTTGCATGGTAGATAGGATGAAGGACCTTGTTATGTCATTGACCAAGTACCGCCACAATAGCTACACCACTGGCGTCACACATGAGTTCAAATGGAAGGGACCAATCAGGTGTAACAACAATAGGTGTCGTGGTGAGCCTTGCTTTCAATTCCTCAAAATCTTTGAGACACTTCTCATCAAATTCAAACTTTGAATCTTTTTCAAGGAGCTTGCACATGGGATTTGCAATTTTTGCGAAGTCCTTGATAAAACACCTATAAACACCGGCATGCCCCAAGAAGCTCCGGACACCTTTTATCGACGTGGGAGAAGGAAGCTTGGAAATGATTTTGATCTTTTCTCGATCAACCTCTATGCCTTGCTTGGAAATTTTGTGGCCTAGAATAATGCCCTCGTCCACCATGAAGTGGCACTTTTCCCAATTTAGCACAAGGTTGGTTTCCTCACATCTTTTGAGCACTTGTCTAAGGTTGTCGAGGCAATGCTCAAAGGAGTCACCAACTATAGAGAAGTCATCCATAAACACCTCTAAGAAATCCTCCACCATGTCCGAGAAGATTGACAACATGCACCGTTGAAAGGTAGTCGGGGCATTGCATAGCCCAAATGGCATACGGCTAAAGGCAAAGGTTCCATACGGGCATGTGAATGTTGTATTTTCATGATCTTCTAAGGCGATGTTGATTTGGTTATAGCCAGAATAACCATTCAATAAGCAATAGAATGACCTTCCCACTAGCCAATCAAGCATTTGATCAATAAAAGGCATAGGGAAATGGTCCTTGCAAGTAGCACTGTTGAGCTTCCGGTAGTCCATGCAAACTCTCCACCCACTCACCGTCCTTGTTGGGATGAGCTCATTTTTGTCATTTTGAATCACGGTTATGCCTCCTTTCTTTGGCACACATTTCATTGGACTCACCCAAGGGCTATCGCCAATGGGGTAGACTACCCCGGCATCTAACCATTTTATGATTTCTTTCTTCACCACCTCTTGCATGGAAGTGTTCAACCTTCTTTGATTCTCCATGCTAGGTTTGCTCTCTTGCTCTAATTGTATCTTGTGCTCACAAATTCCAGCGGGAATCCCTCGGATGTCAGCTATTGTCCACCCAATGGCTTGTTTGTGCTCCCTAAGAATATTCAACAAGTGTTCAACCTGCACATCATTCAACAAAGAAGAAACGATTACAGGTAGAGTTTCATTAGAGCCAAGAAATATATACCTTAAGTGCGGTGGAAACGGCTTGAGCTCAAGTTGTGGCGACTCGATAATGGAAGGCTTAGCGGGAGGAGTGACTCTATTCTCTAAGTCAAGAAAAAGTTTCTTTGGTGCATAAGTGTAGGACCCAATCCATTCTAATGCATTTACCGATTCCATGTATCCTTCCGTGTCTTCACCGTCCAAATTCACCAAAATAGCCACTAATGCTTCACCAAGGCATTCTTCTTCCATCTTTATCCCAATTGCATCCTCTACCTCATCAACAATATCAATGACTAAGATTCTTTCATATGCATGTGTCAATTTCATACCCTTACTCGCTTGAACGGTAACCTCTTCGTCATTAACTCGGAACTTGATCTCATTTCGTTCCAAATCCATGAGTGCTCTTCCGGTAGTAAGGAATGGTCTCCCCAATATGATGAGGATTTCTTTATCAATAGTACAATCAAGGATCACAAAGTCTGTAGGGAGGAGGAACTTTCCCACTTTCACAAGAGCATCATCAACAATCCCCACCGGTCTCTTTATTGAACGATCGGCCATTTACAACCTCATACTTGTAGGCCTCCGTATGCCTAACCCCTCTTGCTTGTAAATAGCATGAGGCATTAAGTTGATGCTAGCCCCATTATCACAAAGAGTTCGTGCAACATTATGCAACACGATAGTGCATGGAATGGTAAAAGCTCCCAGGTCTTCTTTTTTTTGAACGGTGGTTGTTGCAATGTTGGAGCTAACCTGGTGAGTCATATTCACCACTTCATTCTTGGTGGTTTTCTTCTTGGTGATTAAGTCCTTCAAGGACTTAGAAAAACCCGGCATCTCTTGGAATGCTTCCACAAATGGAATGTTCACCGATAATTGCTTGAGAATGCCATAGAATTTCTCGAGTTTGCTATCATCAACCCTCCTAGCAAGTCTTTGAGGGAAAGGAGGGGGAGGTCTAGGAATTGGTGCTAGAGCTTTTGGTGCCTCCTTTACCTTTTCCTTAACCTCTTCATGGTTCACTTCTTGAATTTTCACCTCCTTTGGGAGTCTTTTAGCTTCAACAACAATTGGCACCTCAACTTGTGCCTCAACCTCATGTTCCGGATCTTACACTTCGACCACTTGTTCATTATCTCCTTAAAGTATTTTCCCACTTCTAGTTGTGATTGCCATACAATGAGAGGTCGGACCATTCCCATTACCTTTTGGATTTGCTATTGTGTCACTTGGGAGTGTGCCCTTTTGCTTCGGATTTTTCTCTCTTGATAGATCTCTCATTTGCATTTCTAACTTTTGTATGGATGCGGTGTGAGAACCCACAAGCTCAGTCATGTTCTTCATTGAAGTGTCGGATCTTTCTTGATTTTGCAACATTCTTTCAAGCATGTTCTCCAATTTGGACTCACTTGAAGAACTTTCCTTCCAATGCGAAGAGTTAGAGTGTTGCCCCTTTGGTGGAACATATGGGTTTGAACTCTAATTTGAATAGTTGTTGTTATTGTTACTTCAATTACCTTGATTTGAACTACCTTGATCATTTCGCCACTGTTGATGGCCTTGCCCTTGCGGGTTAGACCTCCATTGATTTTGTTGCCCAGGACCATTGTAGGGTTGTCTTTGGTAACTGCCTTGATCGTTGTTGACATAATTTGCTTCCTCGTAATCCTCGTTTGACAAGGGTTGCACATCTTCCACAACATTCACTTTTTTGTTTGGCTTTCAGTAAATATCATGGTCAACACATTGATGCTGATAGCAAGCCCGGCAATTACCTGATCTCTTTCTTGGTTCTCCTTAATCATGTTGGTCAAGGAAGGAGTACCATATGCAATTCCACCCGTAGTGTCTTCTGAGTGCCAAGATTGGTTATGTTTTGCCATCTTGCCATGAATTTGTGTGATCCTTACAAATTTTGTATCCATAAAGGATCCATCTGCTGCATTTTTGGCTAATGATTGATTCAAAGGATCCAAGCCCATGTAAAACTTCTCCAACAAGATGTTTTCTGGAAAACCATGATTCGGCAACCTCGCTAAATATAACTTGAATCGATCCCATGCCTCATGTAGATCCTCTCCCGGTAGTTGCTTGAAGAAGAAAATTTTATCTCGGAGCTCTGACTTCTTGCTTTGCGGGAACCATTTAGCTAGGAAAGCTCGAACGCGTTCGGGCCAAGTATGAATGGAATTAAGTGGTAGATTTTGGATCCATTTTCTTGCCTCTCCAGTTAGTGAGTACTTGAATACCCTCAGCCATAGGGCATCATCTGAAACGTGATTCTACTTGTGTATTGCACACACACCTAAGAAGTTTCTGAGATGTTGTGTCGGATCATCATCGGTGGAATTTCTGAAAAACCCCTCTGATTTGAGCATTAGGATTAGACTATGTTCCACCTTGAAGGTGGCAGCATCAACTATTGGAGGGACAATGGCATTTGTATCCTCAATATACTCATCTATATCCACAAAATGGTCCTCTTCTTCTAACTCGGCCATGTTTACCTAGTAACACCAAGCAAAGAAAGCAAAGTGTGATGGAGTAGAAGAAGACATAAAGTAAAGCACACACTAAATAGTAATTTCAAAACCATATTCCCCGGCAACAGCGCCAAAATTTGATACGCTCAAATTACACCTAAATAAATGGTGTAAGGCGGTCGATGTCAAATATAATAACCCAACTAGGTTGGGGTCGAATCCCACAGGGAATAGGTGAGAAAAGGTTACTTGAATATTGTGAAACTTGACTTAAATCGTAATCCTACTCCGTTAGCTTAAAAGAGAGTGTTGTAATTATGAGTTATCGAGAAAACTATTTTGTTATGCGAATGTAATTAATTTGATTAAGGAAACCAAGGTAGTGTCCCCATCAATGGGATGTAATGCTATCTGTGTTAATATGATATATTCCTAATGGAAGGTCATTTGATATGCAAATGGTTTCTAAATGACTACCCAATATTTCCCAATAATTAGGTAGTATTTTCTCTTTATGATTTTTCCAAATATAAAAGAATACAATTAAGAACAACCGATTTATGCCAAATAGAATGCACTTATTCCTAAGCGATTCTATTAAACAAGGTTTAAAGCCTTGAGTTTTTGCTATTCACTTCTACCAAACCCTAACCCACTTTTTCAAATAAAGATAGAACGAAATGGCATTAGTCAATATTTGCAACCACCAACATAAAATGAAGCATGAGAAATGAATAAATACCAACCAACCATTATATATATATATATATATATTCAATGGTAAACACCCATTAACATTACACCCATTTAGGGCCCACAACCTTAGTATTTAAAAATAGCTACCCATACTAGAATCCAAGAGCAAAGTAATAAATGAAATCATAAAGCTTACAAAGATACAAGATTCTTTCTTCAAAAGCTTCCAAAACAATGGTGTATTCAATGCTCTAAAAGTAGCCTCTTTTTTAGACAAGATGTCCCACAAAAAACCTAGTAAATCTATTTATAATGGGCCAAAAGTCGAGGTTAAATTTAGACAAAAATGCACCTACAGCACACATCTGCGACCGCAGAATGGGTCGCAGATCATGTATGCGGTCCGCAGAAATATAAAGTCGCTACATAATTGCACCCCCAGTTGCCCAGTTCCCCATCGCAGATCCATTATGCGGTCCGCACATTGATTATGCGACCGCAGACTGCATCGCAAAAGTGCTCTCGTAGATTCTCCTTTTGCACTTATGCGGTCATTATGTCTGCAGAAGCATTATGCGACTGCATAATAGACCGCATATTTCTCTCTTCAAGAGTTGGACCACCTGCTTCAGTCTGCGGTTGGTTTGCGGCTCGCACATCACTTCTGCAGTTGCAGACCTGCCGCATTTCTGCCCTTCTATGGGTTTTTGTCTTCTTTTCTGTGTTCTTGGTTCTTCAATTCTGGTACACTGCAAAACACCAAAACTTCATAAGAAATAACTAAAGATGCTTTAAAAGACGAGCTAAAGTCTATGCAATTAGTATCAAAAGTGTCAAAATTCTAAGGCACATCAAGATTTAAATATATGATGATGCCTTAGTAAAAATGAATAGCATGTGGTATAACTCTTATATCTCGGTTGCTTTACTTGTGTTCACTTGTGCTTTGTGCTTAATATATTTTTTGGCTTTGTGAATGCTTGTTTGATTGAGAGTTCGAATGAAACTGTCCTTAGGGAGTCATGTGCCATGTGTGAAGTGAGTTCTTTGCATAGTCCATGTCATTGCATTTGAGTCTAGAACTTGCTCAGAATGTGAATTGAATCGAAATCCTAGGTGTTTCTCGGTTTGAAAAGTGATGTTAGGCTTTATTTGAACTTTTTGAGTTTTGTTGCCTATCACAAATAAATTCATCCCTAGTTACCCTTTTGAGCTTATAAGCCTTTTGTTTGGCACCCGCATTACAATCCTATCCCCTTTCGTTCTTTATTGAATTGTTTTGATCCTTATACCTCTTGAAGCACTTAAATTGTAAAGAGAGCGCTAGAAAGATGTAATGAGGATACTTGGGGTAGCTTTTGAGTGGAACCAATAGAAGAAAGAAATGTGCATTTGTGCTTTAAATAAAAATCCGCTAGTGGGAAGGCAAAAGTAAAAAAAAAAGAATAAATGAATAAATAAAGGTTTCATATTTTTGCTAGTGGATGTGATCTGAAGCAGTGTGTAAAGAAGAAGGAAATTATTCTGGGATGAGCTATCTTGTGACGATTGAAGTAGATTAAATCAATTTTGCACTTAAAGTTGAATACATGGTGTGTTAAAGTGCTTAGGAGGGTTAGCCACTATATCATACTCGTCCCTTAGCCCACATTACAACCATAATAAAGTCCTAGTTGATTTCGGACTGAGCGGGCCTACATTAGTAGAAGTTTACATAATGACTTCTTTGAGAGAGTGAGTGATTTTTCTTCATATGTGTGACTCCTTAAAATATATTCGATCATGTGATTTGGATGTGTGGACTGCTTACTCTTTGTTTTATTGTGAGGGAACATGGTTTCACAAAGGATAGTGTCTTATTCGGTGTCTTATGGTCTCGAGCAGCTTCGTATTATGTGTTATGACTTGCGTGCGTGGTCAAGTTCGGTTTTCTGATAATTCGTGATCAATTTGGAAGAAGGATCCTTGTTTTAGAAGCTTAAGCGCTAAGAGTTGATCGGAGTTTTGACTTTTGTGTAGACGACTCTAAAATGGTGTTTTGATGATTCCAATAGCTTCTTATAGTGATTTTGGACTTAGGCGCGCGTCCGGATTTGGATTTGGAGGTCCGTAGAGTAAATTGAAGCATTTCGGCAACAAATTGGAAAGCTAAAGTTTTGGAAGGTTGAGAAATTTGACCGGGAGTTGACTTTGTTGATATTGGGCTCCGATTGCGATTCAAAGAGTTGGATCAGCTGCGTTATGTCATTTGCGACTTGCATGCAAAATTTGATATCATTCCGGGTTGATTTTTCGGCACGAGTTTTGGAAGTTGGAAGATTTGGAAATTCATATGTTTGATTCAATGTGTAATTCATAATTTTGACGTTATTTTATGTAATTTGAGGTCTCTACTAAGTTCGTATCGTGTTTTAAGACATATTGATATATTTTCTTGAGGTCTCGGAGGTCTCGGGTAGATTCTGGATGGTTAACGGATCGAATTTTGGACTTAAGGAAATGTTGAGGAGTTCTGGACTAGTGCCATCGCACTTACGATGGATGTGGTCGCAGTTGCAAGACCGCATAGGCTAGGCAGTGATCGCATAAGCAAAATAGGAAGGGCTGGATAGTGGTCACAGGTGCGAAGTATTTCTTGCGCCTGCATGATCGCAGACGCGGAGATGAAGATGCAGAAGCGGAAGCTGGCAGCTGGGTGTGTACTCGCAGAAGCGAGAATTCTTGCGCAGCTGCGATATTGTAGGTGCGGTTCCTGGGAACGCAGAAGTGAAGGCAGCGCAGGAGCAAAATGTTTGTTCACAAAAGCGAGCTCGTATGCGCACGTTATTGTCCGCAAATGCGAAGACCTGGGAAGAATCATATAAGTCGGGGGTTTGGCCATTTTCTTCATATTTTGAGTTATAGACTTCTGATTTTGGTGATTTTTGAAGGGCTCTTCACGTGGTTGTTTGGGGTAAGTGATATTTACCCAGATTTAATTTTATTTCATGGTTTTATTTTTATTTTCATCATTAAATTAGTGAATTGAATGGAAGCAAAATGAGAATTTTGTAAAACTCTTTCAAAAATGTAAAATGATGATTTGAAGGGTGATTCGATATCATAATTTGGTAATTCTTTTATGGTTGGACTCGTTATCGAATGGGTGTTCGGATTTTATAATTTTGGTCGGGTTCCGAGACTCGGGCCCGGGGTTGACTTTTTTATTTTAATTAAAGGCCGAAGCTTTATTATCCGAAACTGTTTCCTATGAGTTTTATTTATGATTTGAAGTTATTTTGGCTATATTTGAGCCATCTGGAGGTTGTTTCACTCGAGAAGGTCATTTTAGAGTATCGATCTAGCCTCTTTGAGATAAGTATCTTGCCTAACTTTGTGAGGGAAACTACCCCTTAGGGTTTGAGTCATTTGTGCTAATTGTGTCATGTGAAGGTTGTGTACGTGTGGTGATGAGTACGTACTCGGACTTAATTGTGGAAATTTGACCGTTTAGGACCCTTAGATTCTTATGTTCATTACTTATGAAGTTGTTTTATCATGTTAAATTCTCCATTTACTAAATTTACCCTTACATGTCTTATTTGGTATTAATGGATTCATGTTTTACCCTTGTTGCCGATTGAACTTTTATGTGCCTTAAGTGAAGTTGTTGCCTCTTTTATTGCCATGTTATCTTTTCCGTAATTGTTTGTCCTTAATTGAAGTTTTTATTATCTTTTTCCGAAATTGCTTATCCTTAATTGAAGTTATTATTATCTTTCCTGTAATTGCTTATCCTAAATTGAAGTTATTATTATCTTTTCCGTAATTGCTTATCCTTAATTGAATTTGTTGTTATCTATTCCGTAGTTGCTCAACCCTAAATGAAGTTTTGTTATCCCTTTTCATTATTGACTCATCCTTAGTTGTGAAAATCATTTTATTGTGTTGTTATATTTTGGAACACGTGGTATTGTTGTGAGGATTGTCGGGCTGTTCGCACGTGCGTTGTCCGTGTTGTTGTTATTATTGATATTTGCACATGCAGCGTGAGAAGGTGAGCTATATATGTGACTTGCGCATGTGATGCGACAAGGTGGGAATATTATTGTACGCGTGCAGCGAGACAAGGTGGACATTTACTTTTTTATTGTGCACGTGGCGAGACAAGGTGGGCTATGTCGGGGAATGATTTGTGATGACTTATGATAGTCTGGAGGCATTATTATTGTTGATTGTTGTGTAGTGGTGTGCCTACCTTGTGTGAGTTATACCTTGTACATTTTGTGGTAATTATTTTTTTATGTGGCATTCATTGTCTCTACTCTTACTTGTTGACTTGAATTAGGATAGAACACGTGCACAAGCATACACGTAATTAATCATCCATATTAGTTTAAGAAGATGAATCCTACTATTATTGACCATTTACATATACTCTCTTCTACTTGCGCGTGAGTTGTCCGTGCAGTCATGAGTCACTGTTATTGTTGGCACGTGAGTGGTCCGTGCGGATATTATATATTGTCACTCTCTTGGCACGTGAGTCGTCTGTGCGGTTATGAATTGTAATGTAGGCACAATATGCCAAGTGATTAGGGTTCATGAATTGGGACCTGTGATTTGTGATTATGAGGTTTGGTACCTCGTGGAAGTTCTTGAATAAATCTGGTGTGAAAGCGATTGTTCTTATTGAGTTGTTAATTTATTTCCTTTATTTGGTTTCACCGGACTTAAACTGTGTTCAGCTTACTCTACAGTGTTATTACCTGTTTATTCCCTATTTTTAATTGTGGCTTTTAGTTCCTATTATGAGCCTTGTTTCATTATTGTTATCTTGCTTATCTCTATATTGGTATTGTCCTCTGCTAGTTCACATTTATACTTGTTCAGGTTGTTTAGTCAAGTAGGTGTCTTGATACTTACTGGGTACCGCTGTGGTGTACTCATGCTATGCTTCTGCATATTTGTTATGCAGATCCAGGTATTTCAGACTTGGTTGATCACTAGCCAGTTGTTCAGTTGTTGCTGTGGAGACTCAAGGTAAACCTGTCGTCGCGTTCGCAGGACTCGGAGTGACCTTCTGATATTGTACTTGTAATATTTATTTCTATTTAGAAACAGTTGTATTTAGGGATTTGTTTTTTCCTAGAAAGCTCAGTAGAGATTATGATTTGTACTACCGATTTTGGGATTGTTGGCTTGTATGAAAATGTCCATTTCGAAATTCATAGTTGTAGGTTAAATTTTGCCATTATTTCTGTAAGTGTTTGTCTTACCTAGTCCTAAAGACTAGGTGCCATCACGACATCCTACGGAGGGAAATTGGGGTCGTGACAAGTTGGTATTAGAGCTCTCGGTTCATACGTGCTATGAGTTATGAGCGAGTTTAGTATAGTCTTGCGGATCAATACGGAGACGTCTGTAGTTATCTTCGAGAGGCCATAGAAATATTAGGAAGACTTCACTTCCTTCATTCCTATCGTGCGAGTTTATTGATCTCGAGTTTGAGCCTTTATTATTCTATTCTCGCATAGATGGTGAGAACAAGAGGAGCAGTCACTGATGACGCCACCACCAAAGCCGGTGTTGCTAGGAGCCAGGGCAAAAGCAGAGGCAAAGGCAGAGGCCAAGGAGGAGCACGTGCTATAGCTAGAGCATCTGTTAGAGCAGCAGTTGAGGAGCTTCTAGTAGCTCCTGCTGGGGGACAGGAACCGGAAGCGCCTGTTGTTGCCCCCGGACTTCAGGAGACTTTAGCACAGTTTTTGAGCATATTTGGTACATTGGCTCTGGCAGGGGTGATTCCGGTTGCACCAGCTACTTCACAGATTGGGGGAGGAGCTCAAACGCCTGCCACCCATACTCCAGAGCAGCGAGTCCATGTTGGTCAGTTCCACGTGTCATGCAGACACAACCTTTTGTTCCAGTTCAGCCTGTGGTTAGGGCAGCAACATCTGAGGAAGAATAACTTAGACTTGCGAGGTTCAAGAAGTATCACCCTTCGACTTTCAGTGGTTTGGCTTCAGAGGATGCCCACGGTTTTCTAGAGGAGTGTCACCGTGTTCTCCGCACTATGGGTATTGTGGAGACGAGTAGGGTTGCTTTTACTATGTTCCAGCTTAAGGGAGAGGCATATCAGTTGTGGCGAGTGTATGAGTTGGGTAGTCCGGCCGATGCAGCTTCACTTTCATGGATTCCGTTTTCAGAGATGTTCTTGAGAGAGTTTATTTCCTAGACCCTTCAGGATGCATGGCATGCATAGTTTGAGCAGCTGCTTTAGGGTACTATGCCAGTGTCATAGTATGCCGTCAGATTCAGTGATTTGTCCAGACATGCACCCACTTTGGTTTCTATAGTAAGAGAGAGAGTCTGCAGGTTCATTGAGGGGCTTAGTCATGATATCCGATTTAGCATGGATCGGGAGTTGGAGTCGTATATTTCATTTCAGCAGGTAGTAGAGATCGCTCACCGATTAGAGGGTATGCGGGACAAGGAGAGAGAGGACATGAGAGGTCAGGAGAGAGAGAACAGGGAGGCTAAGAGGCCTCGCTGATGGAGAGGATCTACTGGTCCCTATTTTGGAGGCAGGATATGGTATAGTAGAGGTTTTGTGAGTCAGCCAGTTCAGTTTGCAGTTCAGGCTTCGCACGGTATTTCCGATACCTTTGGGTCTCAGAGTACCCGTACCGAACAACTTCCACAGACACGCCGGCAGAAAGGTTGCTTTGAGTGTGGAGATACCAGCCACATGGTGAGAGATTATCCCAGACTCCGGACAGATGTGTCACAGTAGGGTATTCAGGCTATGAGTTCTGCTCCAGTTGCTGATATCCCTGCACCGCCAGTTTGGGGTGCAGGTCAGGCAAGTAGAAGGCGCCCAAGAGTGGTAGGTCCTAACCGTTGATGTATTTTACCGGGTAGGATTGAGGCCGCTACACCACATGATGTCGTACAGGTATGATTTCGATCTGTTATAGAGGAGCATCATTCGTTTCTTATTTCGGTTCTGCTTATCGGGGTGAGTCCTCCTATGTTGCTTCATATATGGGTGAGTTTCATGATTTTGTACTCCGCTTATGTGTTTACCCATGTTGGGAGAATCTATAGTGGTAGCTCGTGTCTAATGTTTTGTTTTATTCATTATTGAGAGTTATGAGACTATTAGTGACTTTCTATTATCCATTATGGTAGGCTTTTTGATGTGATTTCTGGGTGAGTGGTTACTACTTGTGATTTAGATGCTCTACTAGTGTGGGAGTTCAGTATGTGTTGGGATTTTGTTAGCGGAGTTGAATTAGTGAAAGGTTTCGGTTTGTATGATGTTTATACTACTTGTGATTTAGAGATGAGGATGGGATCCTCATGTCTTTATGTGATTTGATATGTTTGAACCGAGCTGCGGGCCATGATGGAGTTATATTAGGATGAGATCTTTGTGATTTGTTTATCTACTTTGATTCTCCCTTGTGGAATTAATTCGTAGTATGATACCGATAGGGAGTTGTGCCTGTCGGACTTGTTTGATAGTTCTTTCATGTGTTTCCATGTATATTCAGTCATATTTTTGTTGTATCTATTGGGTTTTCGCTTGCGAGGCGTGTGCCCAGGTGGCGTTAAATGTGACTTATTGACTCGGGTGAATAGTTATGGGGTCTTCATGTTTCTTTCATCATTGTCAGTGTTGTGAAGGTTTGGAACAGGGTTTTAGCGGATATGAAGTTAATTATCGGTGCGAGATTTGATTATGGGCAGCTATTGTGATCAGAGATATTGTTATGGGCATATGTGTGATATGTTACGTCATGTGGTTGTACCAGGTGGGTGTAGGTATGAGTTGTTGCAGCTAGTTAAGGCTGATATCGTGTGTGATGTAGGAATCGGGTCTTTTGGAAATAATCGGATGGTGAGAAATTTGGTTCTAAGGCTTATTGGTATTGGTGGAAGGAATAAATTTCAGTTAGGATGGTGTTGTCTGGCGTATGTGGATTGGGGTGACGTGGGGTCACCCGCGGGTTTAGTATGGTAAGTTCACTCAGTGATTTGATAACTTTGGAATGGTTCTTGGCACGTTCAAGGACGAACGTTTGTTTAAGAGGGGGAGAATGTAACGACCCGACCGGTCGTTTTGAGAATTAGTGTCCCGTTCGGTAGCTTAAGGTCGCGAGAAGCTTCGTATTATGTGTTATGACTTGCGTATGTGGTCAAGTTCGATTTTCGGATGATTCGGGATCAATTTGGAAGAAGGATTCTTGTTTTAGAAGCTTAAGCGGTAAGAGTTGATAATAGTTTTGACTTTAGTGTAGACGACTCTGAAATGGAGTTTTGATTACTCCAATAGCTTTGGATGGTGATTTTGGACTTAGGCGTGCATCCAAATTTTGATTTGGAGGTCCGTAGAGTAAATTGAAGCATTTCGGCGAATATTGGAAAGTTGAAGTTTTGGAAGGTTGTGAGGTCTGACCGAGAGTTGATTTTGTTGATATTGGACTCGAATTGCGATTTCGAGAGCTATATTAGCTCCGTTATCTCATTTGAGACTTGCATGCAAAATTTGATATCATTTCGGGTTGATTTGATATGTTTCAGCATGAATTTTGGAAGTTGGAAGATTTGAAAATTCATAAGTTCGATTCGAGGTGCGATTCATAATTTTGACGTTGTTTGATGTGATTTGAGGCCTCGACTAAGTTCGTATTATATTTTAGGACATATTGGTATATTTGGTTGAGGTCCCGAGGGCCTTGGGTGGATTCTGGATGGTTAGCAGATCGGATTTTGGACTTAAGGAAATGCTGAGGAGTTCTGGACTGGTGCCATCGCACCTGCGATGGATGTGGTTGCAGGTGTGAGACCGCATAGGCGAGGCAGTGATCGCAAAAGCAAAATAGGAAGGGCTGGACAGTGGTCGAAAGTGTGAAGTATTTCACGCACCTACGTGATCGCGGACGCGAAGATGAAGACGCAGAAGCAGAAACTGGCAGTTGAGTGTGTGCTTGAAGAAGCGAGAATTCTTGCGTACATGCAACATTGTAGGTGTGCTGCCTGGGAACGCAAAAGCGAAGGCAACGTAGGAGAAAAATGTTTGTTCGCAAAAGTGAGCTCGCAGGCGCGCGTTATTGTCCGCAAATGCGAAGACCTGGACAGAATCATATAAGTCGAGGGTTTGGCCATTTTCTTCATATTTTGAGTATTAGACTTCAGATTTGGGCGATTTTTGAAGGGCTCTTCATGTGGTTGTTTGGGGTAAGTGATCTTTACCCGGATTTAATTTTATTTCATGGTTTTATCTTTGTTTTCATCACTAAATTAGTGAATTTAATAGAAGAAAAATGAGAATTTTGTAAAAAGCTTTCAAAAATGTAAAATGAGGATTTGAGGGGCGATTCGATATCGGAATTTGGTAACTCTTGTATGGTTGGACTCATTATCGAATGGGTGTTCGAATTTTGTAATTTTGGTCGGGCTCTAAGATGCGGGCTCGGGGTTGATTTTTGGGTTGACTTTTTTATTTTAATTAAAGGTCGAAGCTTTATTATTCGGAATTATTTCCTATGAGTTTTATTTATGATTTTAAGTTATTTTGGCTAGATTTGAGCCATCTGAAGGTTGTTTCACTCGAGAAGGTCATTTTAGAGTATCGATATAGCTTCTTTGAGGTAAGTATCTTGCCTAACTTTGTGTGGGGCAACTGCCCTTAGGATTTGAGTCATTTATTCTAATTGTGTCATGTGAAGGTCGTGTACACGTGGTGACGAGTGCGTACTCGGGCTTAATTATGGAAATTTGACCGTTTAGGACCGTTAGGTTCTTATGTTCATTAGTTATAAAGTTGTTTTATCATGTTAAATTCTCTATTTACTAAATTTACCCTTGCGTGTCTTATTTGGAATTAATTGATTCATATTTTACCCTTGTTGCCGATTGAACTCTTATGTGCCTTAAGTGAAGTTATTGCCTCTTTCATTGCCATGCTATCTTTTCCGTAATTGCTTGTCCTTAATTGAAGTTATTATTATCTTTTTCGAAATTGCTTATCCTTAATTGAAGTTATTATTATCCCGTAATTGCTTATCTTTAATTGAAATTATTATTATCTTTTCCGTAATTGTTTATCCTTCATTGAATTTGTTGTTATCTCTTCCATAATTTCTCAACCCTAAGTGAAGTTTTGTTATCTCTTTTCATTGTTGATTCATCCTTATTTGGAATCATTGTTACACATTATCTCTCCCTTGTTGAGCTATTCTTGTTGAGACCATTATTTCCTATCGTGTGTTTCTTTGTGAGCTCGTTCTTCCGTTTTTTTGTGTTCTGAAATTCTTGAGTTGATTTACTTGCGTGTTATCCTGTTATGGTTGTTGTTGCTATTGTACTCAATGTTGTTGAGCCGAGGGCTATGCGTGATTGTGGTATTGAAACAGTTTTGAGGAAATGTTGTGGCATATAGGAACAAGTTGTGAAAATTATTTTATTGTATTGTTATGTTTTGGAACACGTGGTATTGTTATGAGGGTTGTCAGGGTGTTTGCATGTGAGTTGTTAGTGTTGTTGTTATTATTGATATTTTCACATGCGACATGACAAGGTAAGCTATATATGTAGATTTGCACATGTGACAAGACAAGGTGGTATTATTATTGTGCGCCGAGACAAGGCGGGCATTTACTTTATTATTGCGCACGTGGCGAGACAAGGTAGGCTATGTCGGGGAATGATTTGTGTTGACTTGGGATGGCCTGGGGGCACTATTATTATTAATTATTGTGTAGTGGTGTGCCTACCTTGTGTGAGTTATACCTTGTACATTTTGTGGTAATCGTTTCTTATGTGCCATTCATTGCCTCTACTCTTACTTGTTGACTTGAATTGGGATAGAACACTTGCACAAGCATACACGTAAACAATCACCCATATCGGTTTAAGAAGATGAATGTTGCTATTATTGACCATTTACATGTACTCTCTTCTACTTGCCTTCTCTGGAAGAGTTGTTCTATTGGCACGTGAGTTGTCTGTGCGGTCATGAGTCATTGTTATTGTTGGCACGTGAGTGGTCCGTGCGGATATTAGATATTGTCACTCTGTTGGCACATGAGTCGTCTGTGCGGTTATGTGTAATGTGGACACAAGATGCCAAGTGATTAGGGTTCATGAATTAGGACCCGTGATTTGTGATTATGAGGGTTGGTACCTCATGGAAGTTCTTGAATAAATCTGGTGTGAAAGCGGTTGTTCTTATTTAGTTGTTAATTGATTTCCTTTATTTGGTTTCACCCGACTTAAACCGTGTTCAGCTTAATCTACAACGTTATTACGTGTTTGTTCCCTATTGTTAATTGTGGCTTTTAGTTCCTATTACGAGCCTTGTTTCGTTATTGTTATCATGCTTAGCTCTTTATTGATATTGTCCTCTGCTAGTTCACATTTATACTTGTTCAGGTTGCTTAGTCCAGTAGGTGTCTTGATTGTCCCTCGTCACTACTCCACCAAGGTTAGTCTTGATACTTACTGGGTACCGCTGTGGTGTACTCATGCTACGCTTCTGCACATTTTTGTGTAGATTCAGGTATTTTGAAGTTGGTTGATCACTAGCTAGTTATTCGGGATTTGCTGTGGAAACTCCAGGTAAACCTGTCGTCGCGTTCGTAGGCCTTGGAGTCACCTTCTGATATTGTACGTGTACTATTTATTTCTATTCCAAAACAATTGTATTTAGGGATTTTGTTTTCCTAGCAAATTTATTAGAGCTTATGACTTGTACTACCGATTCTGGGATTCTTGGCTTGTACAGAAATGTACATTTTGAAATTCATAGTTGTTGGTTAAATTTCGTCATTATTTCTGTAAGTGTTAGGCCTACCTAGTCCTAAAGACTAGGTGTCACGACCCAAAATCCGCTAAAAGTCGTGATGGCGCCTAACACCGTCGTCACAAGCCAACGGTAATCAAACAACTTACTTACTCATTTTAGTAATTTAAATCAAAATATTTCTTTAATTAAATCATATGAAATAGATTTTTACCAAGTAAGTATTAATATTTACACAATTACAACAACGAACAACCCGTAGGAACCCCCAAAATCCGATGTCACAAGTGCATGAGCACTTTCTAAGGAATATAATAATAAAACCACATTTGTCCCGAATGTAACAAGGCAGAATAAAATAAATAGTACAATGGAGACTCGGTGGACTACGATGCATAGCCTGAAATGCAGCTCACATAAAGTCTCCTCAACAGGTGCGCCTACGCGCCAAGGTAATCATCAATGAACCTGTCAGATCCTGCATATTTAGTGTAGAAGTGCAGCATGAGTACGTAAATCAACACGTACCCAGTAAGTATCTAGCCCAACCCCGGAGAAGTAGTGATGAGGGGTCGGCATCGACACTTACTAGAGGTTCAAATAAATAATATCATAATTCATAACAGATATGAAGTGTACAGCTATAGTGAAGTAAATCTGTAATCCCATAATTTTCCAATTTAATCCCTTTGAAGCATAAATTTTCGCAATCTTGTATTCTTTCTTAATATCTCAGAACCTTCCAAGTGTCAATACCAAATAAATAAGAAATACTATAAATTTTCGGACATCAGTGGAAAGACTAGCTCGTGAATATTCGGCTGCTAGCGATATAACGCACGGTACTATCGAGGTCGTTCGGCCCGATCCGGAATAATGTGTACACTGCCAAGGGTCGTGTGGCTTGAACCATAGATGCATCTATATACTATCGAGGCATTCGGCCCTCTCCACAAGAAAAGGAAGAAAATCACCGAATTACGAGACACATGTTCACAATACAGCACATGAGCATAAAATGAATATAATTTTTAACATTTCTCAAATAACTCGCCCACAACTCAAAGTGTTAAGGCTTAGCCTAGTGTACATGTATTTATTTCTAAATCAATTTCAATTATAACTTCAATTAATTAAGCCAGTAGAATGAGTTCAAATAATTCAAATATTACATGATAAGATCCTAAGTCTACCCGGACATAAACATGCTTTAGCTACGTACGGACTCTCGCCACCTCGTGCGTACGTAACACCCATAACTAGTTGCACGTAATAATAAATATCACCTAGGGATAGTTTTCCCCTCAGAAGGTTAGACAGGAGACTTACCTCGCTCTGAAGTTCCATAACCGGCTCCCAAACCTCTCTAACACCTCGAACCCAAGCATGTCAATCCAAAACTATTCAAACAGTGTGTAACCCAATCAAAATGTATTCTAATACCCATAAGTAATCAATTTAAACAAGTCCCATCCCCGCTCGAAAAGTCGATAAAGCCAACCTTTGGGCTCACGTGCCCGGATTCTGTAAACCTTCGAAAATAAACTTTACCCATAACACCACGAACTCAAATATATGATTTATTCCTAATTCCTTGTCTAATTTCGTGGTCAAAATCCAAAAATACCAATTTCTAGGTTTTTCTTCAAAATCCAAAATTTCTACTAATTTCCATGTTTAAATCCACATATAAACCATGTATTTAATTCACAATGTGAAGAAATCACTTACCTAGTGAAGAGTGACGAAGAAGCTCCTCCAAAATCGCCCCAAGCTCAGCTCCCATGGAAGGTTTGAGATAAAATGATCCAAAAACCCGTTTTGCAAACGTATACACTGCCTAGGCGACCTTCTTCGCGATAGCAAAAAATGCATCGCGGTCGTGGAGGCCAAAAATGCTACTGCCCCAAAACCTGCTTCGCATTCGCGTCTATGACATTGCGTTCGCTATGAATCACTGCCCCAATCCTTCGCGTTCGCGTAGGCCAAAGGCCTTCTTCCCCGTTCCCTCCATTTTCTCTTCGCGTTCGCGATTGGGCCTCTGCGTTCACGAAGCATTGCCAGGCCCACCTATGCATTCCCAGGACTCTCTTCGCGTTCGCGTAGGGAAATCACCTGCCCTCTCCAATTTCCTCTTTCGCGATTGCGGAACAATCTTCGCAATCGTAAAACACACCAGTACACCAGCACACCAGCAGCAACAAAACAGGGAAACATGGTCTGAAACCACTCTGAATCACACTCGAGGCCCCGAGACCCCATCTAATCACATCAACCAGTAACAAAACACAAAACAAACCTGCTCGAGGCCTCCAATCACACCAAACAACATCAAAGCTACGAATCGACGATCGAAACCTTTCTTTAAACTTCGACGAACGCATCCGATTCATATCAAAACATTCTGGAATGATGCCAAACTTTGCGCATAGGTCACAAATCATGATACGAACCTATTCCAAGGCTCGGAATTCCAAACGGACATCGATAATACCAAAACCCACTCCAAACCAAACTTAAGAAATTTTTAAACTTTCAAAATGTTAACTTTCCATAATAAACGCTGAAATGCTCCCGGGTGATCCGATACTCAACCCGAACATATGCCCAAGTCTGAAATCATCATACGAACCTACTGGAACCTTAAAATCCTGATTCCGAGGTTGTTTACTCAAAAGTCAAATCTTAGTCAATTGTTCCAACTTAAAGCTTCCGAAATTAGAATTTTATTCCTAAATCAACTCCGAACTTCCCGTAATTCAATTCCGACAACGCGTACAAGTCATAGCACCTGAAGTAAAGCTACCCAAGGCCTCAAATCGCCGAATGACATGCTAGATCTCAAAATGATCGATCGGATCATTACACTAGGTTCCATCACGACATGCTACGGAGGAAAATTGGGGTCGTGACATATAGTCATGTTGTTCCTGGGTTGGATGTTTTGAAATTGGTAATAAGTATGGGAAGTGTATTTTGACCGCATATGCTAGAGCTTAATAATTGCTATCAACCATGGTCATAGGTGTAGTGTGTTGTGAATGTGTGGCTTGTTAGGTCCTTGAAGAGTAAGTGTTTGGTTGGTTGACTCGAGGGCGAGCAATATTTATGTATGTGATGTTGATGTCGTGCTATAATTTCATATATTTTGACTTCACTTACCCTACTTGCTTGATGTTTGGATACTAATTTATGCGACAATTGAGCTTAATAGAGTTTATTTTACGTGTAGAAATACTTGGACATGAAGTGAAGAAACGTTACATGAAATGGTACATCAAAGCTATAAAATGGAGCAATAAAATAAGACGTGCAAGGCAATAAAAAGTCACGGTTGTAGACAGTGCAAGGCTTTGTCCAGGGCATTATCATTGGCGCCTCTGATAGTTCCTCGCGGAAAAATGTTGGTGCCTCTGATGGTGCATCGCGGAGTAATGTTTGTTCCTCTGATAATGTCCCACAACATATATATCAAGAACTATTAAAATTTTCAGATACCAACCTCACAACAAAGCAGATCCAACAGTTCTTGGGTGTAGTAAATTATGTAAGAGATTTCACACGCCGACGATGCTATTCCAAACCACTTTTATTTCCTCATTATGTTTGTACGTGTAGAACTCGGCCCCACCATATAAATACCTCTTAAAGTTAGTTTTTGAAGAGTTAGACATTATTAGAGAGGCCAGAGGCTACGGAACACTCTGGAGCACGAATCACAAGAGTTTTTCTCTCTGCTTTCCTTTAATTTGTAGTTTAATACTTTTAGATATTACTATGATTATTTACACAATTATAAGTAGCTAAACCTGTCATCTAGGATTGATTGAGCCAATAGTTGGATGAAGTCTTGATTGCATATTGATATAATTGAGCCGTTTTTACTCTCTAATTGTTCAAATATATTTTTCTTGTGGTTAATTGAAGGGTCATTGATCAATCGTATCTAGTTATCTTGTGTTGCTTGAGAGAGAGAACACTTGATTAGATTGTTGTTGAATAACACCACTTTCGAATAAGTTAAGAGATTAATTACTTGGATTTAAAAGCGATATTAGAGATAACAATGCTTTGGCGCGATCTTTATGTGTTGTACGAGTTGTCAGCTAGAGTAGTTCGAGAGAATACTTCTAGTAAATTATCGTAATTGATCGAGAGATAATTGCGATAAACAAGAACGCATCATCTTTAGAGAGTGTTGCGGCGAGATTATAGCTAATGTGTCAGGAATTAATCCGGCAACTGGGGAAATCATAAACCCTAGATCTTTTTATCATTGATTCAACCTCATTCTTGCTAGTTGATGGTTTTTCTTAGTTAAGTATTTTTTGTAAATTCGCAAATCAAATCTTAAACTCTAAAAGTTGTCTGAGCTTATCATTAATAATACTGAAAGATTGTAGCAAATAAGTTAGTTCCCTGTGGGACTCGTGTAACGACCCGATCGGTTGTTTTGAGCATTTACGCTCCTTTCAACTATTTAAAGTCTTGAATGACTTCCTACGAGGTATTATGACTTGTGGGAATTGTCGGTTTTGGTTTTACGGTATTTCGGAGTTAGCTTGGAAGGATGAATTTTCATGTTGGAAGCTTAAGTTGAAATAGTTGACCGGATATTGACTTATGAGTAAACTATCTCGGAATTTAATTTTGATGATTCCAATAGCTCCGTATGGTGATTTCGGACTTAGGAGCATGTCCGAAAAATTATTTGGAGGTCCGTAGTGAACTTAGGCTTTTTGGAAAGTTTGACCGGGAGTTGACTTTTTGATATCGGGCTCGAAATCTAATTTTGGAAATTGGAATAGCTTCGTTATGTCATTTTATGACTTGTGTGCAAAATTTGAGGTCAATCAGACGTGATTTGATAGGTTCTGGAGTCGTTTGTAGAAATTAGAAATTTCAAAGTTCATTAGGCTTGAATTGGGGTGTAATTCATGGTTTTAGCATTGTTTTAGGTGATTTGAGGGTTCGACTTAGTTCGTATGATGTTTTAGCAGTTGTGGATATATTTGGTTGAGGTCCCGAGGGGCTCGGGTGAGTTTCGGATGGTTAACGGGTTGGATTTTAGACTTAGAACTCTGCTGGAATTTTTCTGATGCACCATCTGGTTTCCTGCATCGCGTTCGCGGGTGGAACCGCACGTTTGTGAAGAGGAATTGAGAGGCTGGCAATATTTGCTCTTCGCGTTCGCGAAGAGAAGAACGCGTTTGCGAAGGGTGGACTGGGTGTGCATCGCGAACGCGAGAGGTGTTACGCGTTCGCGAAGAAAAGAGGAAGCAGATGAGGACCCCAGGCAATTGGTCTACGCGTTCGCGTATGGGGTGTCACATTCGTGTAGTGAGGGGGGACGAAGCATCGCGTTCGCGATTGGTGGAACGCGTTCGCGTAGAAGGCATTGAGGCAGAGGCATTTTATGCTTCGCGAACGCGAGGGTGATGTCACATTCACGAAGGAGGAATTTGGACGGGAACTATTTTGTGCTTCGAGAATACGAGGCACTGACCGCATTCGCGAAGAAGAAAAGCCTGGGCAGTGAGTTTAAGTTCTGAAAATGGGACTTCGTCCCATTTTCAGTTTTTGACGGATTGGAGATCGGGAATAGGCGATTTTCAGGATTCTTTCAAGAAAAATAATGGGGTAAGTGTTTTTAACTTAATATTGGTTAAATTACCCGAATCCATGGTTGTTTTTATCATATAATTGTTGAATTGAGTTGGAAAAGTTTGAAAACCCTCTTGGTTTAAATTGAAGATTTGAGGGTCGAGTTGGAGTCAAATTTTGGTAAAATTGGTATGGTTAGACTCGTGGTTGAATGGGCTTCCGTATTTTGTAACTTTTGTCGAGTTCCGAGACGTGGGCCCCACTGGCGATTTTTGAGCTAATTTTTGGATTTTTATGGAAAATTATTATTTTCTTATGGAATTAATTCCAATAAATTTTATTGACTGAAACGAATTATTTATAGCCAGATTCGAGGTGTTTGGAGACCAATTCACGAGGAAAGGACATTGCAGAATAAGAATTTCACAGCTTGATGTAAGTAACACTTCTAAACTTGATTCTGAGTGTATGAATCCCCGAATTTGGTATGATATGAATTGTTTGGAGGTGACACGCATGATAGGTGACGAACATATAGATGTGCACCACCAAAAGTGTGTCTTGAATAAATCCTGTGAAGTAGTAAAATTAAAGAATCATGTTATTATCTGAACATGTGGCACTTGATAGAGGAATTAAGCTGAGGCTAGTAATAAAGATCATATTTAGGCTATGTGCCGATATTTTTGGACCCATGGGGTCGTGATGTTATTGAAGTAATTGTTCTAAAATATGCATTAACATTCTGTAATAATTGTCCATTGTGAGGATATTTATGTGATTGAGCTGCGCAATGCAGCAGGCTAGAATGGCTTTATACATTATTATTATTTTGGATCGGGGCCGCCCGCCTGCAGCAGGCCTTATTGGCTTTACTATTTTCTGGATCGGGGTTGCCCGCCTGCAGCAGGCCTTATTGGCTTTACTATTTTATGGGTCGGGCTTGCCCGCCTGCAGCAGGCCTTATTGGCTTTACTATTTTATGGATCGGGGTTGCCCGCCTGCAGCAGGCCTTAAAGGCTTT
>AWOL01S0009963.1:104906-129857 GCA_000715115.1 Nicotiana otophora
TGACCAGTATTTACTTGAGGTCTTTCTACTGAGATGTCATATGCCTCATATCATGCAGTATTGATCTATTTCACTTGTACTGAGTTTACTGTTGAACTTGAAAGCATGCTTATATTTCTGTACCATTATTTTTACTGGACTGTACCTGCGGAGCTCATCATTTCTTTCAGCCCAGAGGTTAGTCTTGTTACTTATTGAGTTAGTTGTACTCATACTACACTCTGCATCTCGTGTGCAGATCCAGGTGCTTTCGGACACAGAGATTGTTAGATTTTAGAGTACTATCAGTTGGAGACTATCAAGGTAGCTGTTTGGCATCCGCTGACCTTGTCTCTCTTTCCTTCATTTATTGTACTTGTCTATACTTTCAGATAGTGGTTTTCTTTTATCAGTCAGACATTGTATTTATACTAGATGCTCATGTACTCAGTGACACCGGGTTTTGGGAGTGATATATTTGAAATTTTGAGATTTCTTCCGCTGAATTAATTATTTCGTTTTCAAATTTAAAAGAAATGGTAGTTTATTGGGATTTTTGGCTTGCCTAGTATTAAGATAGGCACCATCACGATAGGTGAGATTTTGGGTCGTGACAAGTTAGTATCAAAGCTCTAGGTTACATAGGTCTTACGAGTCATGAGCAGCTTTAGTAGAGTCTTGCGTATCGGTACATAGACGTCTGTACTTATCTTCGAGAGGCTGCGGAACCCTTAGGAAAAATTTCACTTTCTTGTGTTCTATCATGCGGAATTGGTTCAGCTTGCAACATAACTCTTTGAATTCCTTCCATGCATTCGTATGCGCACATGAGTGCTCGGTATAAGTTGTGCATCGTCGGCTTGTGATTCTATGAACGAGATTCAGGATGTATATTCTGTGTTTTGGTGATGGGCTAGTCTGGAGGACTTGAGGCCAGGTTTAGACCGCAACTTAAGCTCGGTAGCTTCAGTTATAACCTGTACATTTAGAATCATATGTCCGGTAATATCCCTATGAGTAGAATTTATGGCTCGATGAGCGGTGGAATGGCTTTGTGATGAGTATGATATAACTGCAGGATGTGTTAAGACGATTTGAATGTGACGAGAAGTGCTTCCTTGAAATGTAAATGAAGACCATTGGGTGCTTTATTTTTGTTTTGATGTGATGTACAATCTCGAGTGTGAATGTTTTGAAAGATCTTTCACGTTGTTAAATTTTGGGGCAAATTAAATTCTCCTGTCTGGTTAATGATTTTGGACTCAGAAAGATTAAGTGATTGCATAGTAATTGTGGTTGCGAAAGGGTATAACAAGATGCCAAATTGAGACTAAGCAGGTGGGTTATCTCCTGCGGAGTAATCTTTGTGGGTGTGTTCCTTTCAATGTAAATAGAGAGTTTCTTTTCTGCAAACGTGGCGTATGTGTGGAGATTTGAATTTGAATCGGGTTGAGAAAGTTGACTTGATTGTTGCGAGAATAAATGCTAACTTAGCGGATGATTGAGGTATTTTATGGTGGGTGTTGCATAAGCTTGAGAAGAATCTTCGTTGAACTGACTGCAGTATTATGGCAGTAATAAAGTATGGGTATTATGAATTATCGAGTGTTTTGTTCTATGGCTTTGAGCCAAGTGGGGGAGTCTGCTATTGACAATTTAATTCATGGTTATATGTTTAAAATTTAGTTTTGGTCTGAGGCATACTTGTGGGTTAGTTATGACTTGCAGAGGTTGAGATCGAGGGTGACTCGAATAAGGAAATTCCTGGATACGGGTTATATTACACTTATGAATATATGAAAATCATGGAATGAGTGAGTTGTTATTTGTGAAGGATGTAGTGCGCACGGAGTATAAATTTGATTGGTAGTGTTAAGGCTGGGGTACTTCTTTGGGTGTTGTTGTGCTAATGGGGCATGTGTCTTTCGGCCCGTTTGGGCGGTGCAATTGATATTTGAGTAGAGTGGATGACTCCTAAGAAAGTTCCAATGGATTCAAGATTAATATGTAACAATTGAGAATTTTTGGCGGATTTGTTTATGGCTAAAATATGTGATTTAAGTTGGATGGTGTTGAGACTGGTGCCATTTTTATATATCATTAGGGATTTTATATTTCGGTATCAAGAAGATGAATGAAACGGCCTTAGACTCAAATAAGGTATTTTCAGAATGGGTGTTTCGGTTGTAGTATTTATAAGGGTAATTATGATATGGAGAGACTCTACAGATGTTTTGGTGGCAATAATCTTGGGTTTTGGTGACCTACGTGGTTTGGTCGAGTTAGAGGAATTTAGTTCTAATAGCTTACTTATGTGCAGATGGATTGCAAAGTGTTCTTGACAGTTTGAACCGGATATTTTCTATTGGTATGGTAAATATGTTATATATTGTGATTTCCTCCTGGAAGGAAGCGAGAGAAAGGTTTCTAACTAACCGGGTATGTAATTTGCTGGTGACTCAGAGTTGATAATGAGATTCTTCTGCCTTTCACATGGTAGATGTGGTGTGTTGTGCGGGATTTAGATTCACACGCATAAGGTGGAAGTTCATTCTTGAAAGAAAGATCACAAATTTTGGACAGAATGGTCAGTTTCAGATATTTAGAGGAATGTTATAACTGCCCGAGGATCCCTGAGAAGGGTGTGCATTTCAGAAGGCACGTTATGTTTTGACTTATGGATGTTCATCGATATTGCAGTACCCACCTGGGTTATAGACTGCTAATATTCAAATATTTCTATGTGGCACGAAAGAATTATGAAAGTATTCCTCATGGTAAGATCGTGAAAGGAGGACATGTTAGTCATTCTAGTGCTGGAGTTGGGATCAGTTACGGTGATTCATGTGTTTGATGAATTTGGAGACTGGGAGTACTCAGAAGTATATTATTTCAGGTTGCGACCTGTTTGAGGTGAGTATTTTATTTTTACTCAGTGGAGGCACTAGTTGCGTTAATTATTTGTGATAGCTACGCGCTATAAGTTTGCATATATGTGAGGTTTGAGCCAATGTGCGGGCATCAGGGCAAGTACTCATACTCGAAAGAATGCTTAGGCTATGACATGCCTAGAGTTGACTGTTAAGCATAAAGTTATAACGTTTCTCATGTTCGTACTTTGTTGAGAACTATCTAGGCTACATTTGAGGTTTCAAAGAGGTTAATTCCCCTGAATAAATGGGGTAGTTACTATTTTTGCGTTAACTTGTCAATTTGAAGTGTGACACAAGACTTTGCACATGCTTATGCTATGGCGTGTTATTTATGCTAGTCCAGAAGCATGTGAATCTTATTTCATTTATCACATACATGTGTATTTATTTGATTACTCCTCTATGATATGCTTGGACTGGAGGCCTGTGACCATTCGAGGCAAATTATGTTATTGGCACGTGAGTTGTCCGTGCGGATCCATATACTGATATTGTTAGGTGCCTCATACGAGCAGGATACTACTAGCCCACCATAAAAAAAGAGGCCGCAGAATTTGTGAACCAATATGAGCAATGCCAGAAGTACGCCTCAATTATCCACCAAGCAGATGAACATCTACACTCAGTAACTTTCCCTTGGTCGTTCAACAAATGGGGAATGGATATCATGGGCCCCCTCCCGGCCGGACAAGGTACTGTATGATTTCTCTAGGTTTTAATTGATTATTTCTCTAAATGGGTGGAAGTAGGAGCATTCGCCCAAATACGCGAACAAGAAATAATCGTCTTCATATGGAAGAACATCATATGCCGTTTTGGTCTTCCCAAAGGAATCAGATGCGACAACGGACCCCAATTTATAGGAAAGAAGGTCGCCAACATTTTTGAAAAAGGCACATCAAAAGAACACTGTTAATTCCTTACCACCCCGCGGGTAATGGGCAAGCAGAGTCCTCCAACAAGTCAATATTGAACATCATGAAAACGAAGCTCGAAGACGCCAAGGGACTATGGTTGGAGATATTACCAGAAGTACTCTGGGCCTAACGAACAACGCCAAAAATGAGCGCATGGGAAATGCCATACTCGTTAGTCTATGAGACTAACGCAGTAATACAAGTTGAGGTCGGGGAGCCTAGTCTAAGATACTTCCACGAAAGCGGACCCCAGAACGATGACAGTAGAAGGCAGAAATTCGATGAAGTCGAGGAACGAAGAGATATGGCCTATGTGAGAATGGTCGCCCAAAAGCAACAAGCAGTTTGCTACTATAACAAAAGAGAAAAGATCAGGCCACTTAAAGTCGGGGACTATGTGTTGAAAGACAAAACACAAGCAAGCAAAGATCAGTGTGAAGGCAAACTAGGAACAAACTAGGACGACCCCTACAAAATCATGGCGGCGGCAAGCAAAGGGTCATTCACACTAGCAACAATGAAAGGAAAGCGACTACCAAACAACTGGAACATTACACACCATAAGTACTTCAACTTTTAATGGACGAGGTCTCCAAAGTCGCACTCTTTTTCCCTTACTCGAGTTTTGTCCCAGTTGGGTTTTATCGAGGAGGTTTTTAACGAGGCGAGGACGAGGATACTTCAGGACTGAGGTGCGCACAGACGAGGGCACTTGATGGCTAGTTCATTGCTCGATCTCTCACTATTTTATTTTTCCAGTTCAACCAATGAAAGGACTAGATAGACTGGGGTTGGGACTGAACTACCAGCCAATACCTGGAAAATATGTAAATCTCTCCAAGAATATGGATAAAGCATAAGTACATGAAATTTATTCCTGCTCTCCCCAAGTAAAGGTTACATTCGACCTCATTCCAATTAACACCTATTCATACCACGGCCTCAATTAATTAAAGGTTACATTCGACCTCGTTATAATTAACACCAATTCGGCCCACTACCTCAATTAATTAAAGGTTACATTCGACCTCGTTCGAATTAGAACCTATTCATCCCACAACCTCAATTAATTAAAGGTTACATTCGAATTTGTTTGAATTAATACCTATTCAGCCCACTACCTCAATTAATTAAAGGTTACATTCGACCTCGTTCGAATTAGAACCTATTCATCCCACAACCTCAATTAATTAAAGGTTACATTCGAATTTGTTTGAATTAATACCTATTCAGCCCACTACCTCAATTAATTAAAGGTTACATTCGACCTCGTTCGAATTAGAACCTATTCATCCCACAACCTCAATTAATTAAAGGTTACATTCGAATTTGTTTGAATTAATACCTATTCAGCCCACTACCTCAATTAATTAAAGGTTACATTCGACCTCGTTCGAATTAGAACCTATTCATCCCACAACCTCAATTAATTAAAGGTTACATTCGAATTTGTTTGAATTAATACCTATTCAGCCCACTACCTCAATTAATTAAAGGTTACATTCGACCTCGTTCGAATTAGAACCTATTCATCCCACAACCTCAATTAATTAAAGGTTACATTCGAATTTGTTTGAATTAATACCTATTCAGCCCACTACCTCAATTAATTAAAGGTTACATTCGACCTCGTTCGAATTAGAACCTATTCATCCCACAACCTCAATTAATTAAAGGTTACATTCGAATTTGTTTGAATTAATACCTATTCAGCCCACTACCTCAATTAATTAAAGGTTACATTCGACCTCGTTCGAATTAGAACCTATTCATCCCACAACCTCAATTAATTAAAGGTTACATTCGAATTTGTTTGAATTAATACCTATTCAGCCCACTACCTCAATTAATTAAAGGTTACATTCGACCTCGTTCGAATTAGAACCTATTCATCCCACAACCTCAATTAATTAAAGGTTACATTCGAATTTGTTTGAATTAATACCTATTCAGCCCACTACCTCAATTAATTAAAGGTTACATTCGACCTCGTTCGAATTAGAACCTATTCATCCCACAACCTCAATTAATTAAAGGTTACATTCGAATTTGTTTGAATTAATACCTATTCAGCCCACTACCTCAATTAATTAAAGGTTACATTCGACCTCGTTCGAATTAGAACCTATTCATCCCACAACCTCAATTAATTAAAGGTTACATTCGAATTTGTTTGAATTAATACCTATTCAGCCCACTACCTCAATTAATTAAAGGTTACATTCGACCTCGTTCGAATTAGAACCTATTCATCCCACAACCTCAATTAATTAAAGGTTACATTCGAATTTGTTTGAATTAATACCTATTCAGCCCACTACCTCAATTAATTAAAGGTTACATTCGACCTCGTTCGAATTAGAACCTATTCATCCCACAACCTCAATTAATTAAAGGTTACATTCGAATTTGTTTGAATTAATACCTATTCAGCCCACTACCTCAATTAATTAAAGGTTACATTCGACCTCGTTCGAATTAGAACCTATTCATCCCACAACCTCAATTAATTAAAGGTTACATTCGAATTTGTTTGAATTAATACCTATTCAGCCCACTACCTCAATTAATTAAAGGTTACATTCGACCTCGTTCGAATTAGAACCTATTCATCCCACAACCTCAATTAATTAAAGGTTACATTCGAATTTGTTTGAATTAATACCTATTCAGCCCACTACCTCAATTAATTAAAGGTTACATTCGACCTCGTTCGAATTAGAACCTATTCATCCCACAACCTCAATTAATTAAAGGTTACATTCGAATTTGTTTGAATTAATACCTATTCAGCCCACTACCTCAATTAATTAAAGGTTACATTCGACCTCGTTCGAATTAGAACCTATTCATCCCACAACCTCAATTAATTAAAGGTTACATTCGAATTTGTTTGAATTAATACCTATTCAGCCCACTACCTCAATTAATTAAAGGTTACATTCGACCTCGTTCGAATTAGAACCTATTCATCCCACAACCTCAATTAATTAAAGGTTACATTCGAATTTGTTTGAATTAATACCTATTCAGCCCACTACCTCAATTAATTAAAGGTTACATTCGACCTCGTTCGAATTAGAACCTATTCATCCCACAACCTCAATTAATTAAAGGTTACATTCGAATTTGTTTGAATTAATACCTATTCAGCCCACTACCTCAATTAATTAAAGGTTACATTCGACCTCGTTCGAATTAGAACCTATTCATCCCACAACCTCAATTAATTAAAGGTTACATTCGAATTAACACATATTCGGCCCATGGCCTCAATTAATAAAAGGTTACATTCGACCTCGTTCAAATTAACACCTATCCGGCCCAAGACCCCATTTAATTAAAGGTTACATTGGACCTTGTTCCAATTAATACATATTCGGCCCACGGTCTCAATTAACTAAAGGTTACTTTCGACCTTGTTCGAATTATCACCTATTCAGCCCACGACCTTAATTAATTAATGGTTACATTTGACCTCATACGAGTTAACACCTACTCGGCCTATGGCCTTTACAAAATGAAGGCTACTTTCAACATTGTTCAGCCTACTCAAACAAATTTGTTATGACAAAGGCAACCAATCAACAAAATCAGAAAAGCGTACAAACTCGAACAAAGAAAATAAATCAGGTACGAATAACAAAACTAACACTTCATACTATAGAATACTTTTTACAAAGGCTGCACACCTACAAAAAGTACACACGAATCTATGGCTAAACCAAAAAGGACAACAACTAATCATTTCCTGACCCAGCAGCACCACCAGCTTGGTCGCCCAGACCGTCTCCACCTACCTCCTCGCCATCACCATCGCCAGCGGGATATTTGTCCTCATACTAGGCATCCTGTTCGATCTGATCCACACCCGCATCCTCCTTGTCGTCACCGGCTTCCGGTGTAGCGGGATCATAGCCCTAAGAAAATCGAGCTTTACGTGCCTTACCATGAGCGTCCTCGAAGTCGTCTTCTAAAATAGCCCACGTCCCCATCAGGTCCCTGAATATATCTAGCTGGGCCTCAACATGAATCCATTCTTCATACAAATCCCGTGGAACGTCAGGAAAGGCAGAAGTGCGGGACGAGGACGGATGAGCCAACAATTGCGCCTTCTCGGCCTCTAGAACTGCGTCTCGATCACTAAGGCTCGAAACCTATTTCTCCAGCTCCCCTATCCAATCATCAAGCTGCTCCCTCCCTAAGTCTGGCTGTCTCCAAAGCACTCCCCCGCTCAGAACAAAGAATGCGGATCACCATTCTGAAAGCCTCCGCCTTTCTCACAGGCGATAACTGGGCTAACTCCTCCTTCTCTATCCCCACCACCTTATCAGCAACCAAGCCACTCAGAGTATCCACTTTGCGTTGACACTCTTCGAGCTCGGCGTGCAATGAAACCACCTGGGCTTGAAGATCTGTGCACCGAGCCTCCGCCCCCATGCCCCCTTGAGTTCGCTACATTTTCCAATAACCCTCATCAATTCGTCATCCTTCTCCTTTAATTCACTTCGGACAGCCTGGAAAGTGCCGCTTCTACCGAACCGCCTGCAGATCTCGTGGTGCTTATCACGGTATTCGCGATATTTTCGCTCCATCTTCTGGAAAATGGCCTTATGCCTTTTCTCTCGGTGGGTTCTCTCGATCTCCAAGATCACGGTCTGAAAGAAAGACAGAACGAGTAAGAACAAAACTGGACTCGTCATAAAGAACAAAGAAAGATCAAAGGCTTACCCTAAGAGCGAGGCCGGCTATACTCCTCGATGGAGTGGCGTCTTTTAATTTCTCAAGGGTCTTACCCTCCACATCAGAACAGAGGGGACCAAGAGAAGGGACCACGTCCTCCGTATCAACCAGCAAATCCTGGTCCAGAGGGATCGCGATAGTCCGCGTGGTCCCCTCCACTCTCACCTCAAGTCGGGTAAGTCCTTCCCCTATCATCCTAACTTTCTCGGAGTCCATAACAGAGCCCATCTCATAACCTTCTTCGGCTACACTTTTTCCTTTTATGTCAACCCGGGAAGAAGGATCCTCGACTAGTAGCGAGGTCGATGGCTCGTCCTCCAGTAAGACGTCAGGGACTCTCGCCGACGACCCTTCAAAATCCATCACGACCTCAGGAAGAGACGTACATTCCTCGACCCCCGACGATGGTGGAATCGTGAGCGGTAACTCAATTCCATCTCCAACTTCTATGGACATCATTTCTTGGACGACGAAATCCTCCATCACCAAACTCTCCGCACGGGCAACCCTTTTGCCAATATCTACAAATTGCTTCTTGCGGAGAAGCAAGTTATCACCATTCGGCGACGATCCTTCCTTATTGTACTCGTCTACTAGATGACGTAAAGGGTAAGTTGAAAGCCCTGCTTTAGGAGTAGTCGACGATCGAGCAGACCTCACCGCAGCAAAAGGAACAAAAGCGGCCTTCCTCTTACGGAATGCTGGAGCAGGAGCCTTCTGCCTTCTCGAAGGTCCCCGGGCTGAAAAAGCAAAACCAGAAGACTGTCACTTCCCGCACAAAACCGCAATGAGTAGACAATCACGGGGTAAAAATAGTATAGACAATATAATTATGCATGCATAAATAAATACATATAGACGAACTCACCGGTTGCGGAAGGCGCAGACTCGAATTTCTTGATAAAGGTCGGCCATTCACGAATCCCCACTGTGTGAGGCAAGATCTGGCTGACCTAGTCATGGATGTCCCCGATCAAGGAAGGGGGCAAAGTCTCAGCTGCATTAAGAAGGGACAAAATGTTAGACTATGACTAAAATAGGAAAAATGAATGCTCGGCAAAAGGATACTTACGGGCGTAATTCCAAGCCTCGGGGAACCCGCTTGCATTGGCCACCACGTCCTCGGTCTTGACAAAGACATAGTTGAGCTAGAACTGACGATCCATTTTATCGTCCATCTTCACCCTCAAACTTTTACTTCCTCGGTGGCGAAGGTGTAACATCGCCCCTATAGAAACTAGGGGCGAAGAGATGCATTAGGTGGCAAAGTGGGACCCCACGGCGAGACAACTCCGTATATTTCGTCAGCATCCGGATAAGCTTGTAGATATAGGGGGAGAGCTAGGCCGGACAGACGCCATAGTAGGGGCAAAATTCCTCCGCCAGCGGGAGAAGAGGAAAAGAATAGCCCACATAGAACGGATATACGTAAAACGCGCAATATCCTGGGCGATGTGTCTGTACAACATCGTGCCCCACCGGAACCAGATCGATGTGAGCCAGAAATTTGAACTTTTTCCTAAATGCAGCAAGGTCAACCTCGTTCATCATCGACTCTGAGACCTCAGGGTCGTCTTCGGGCAACTTCGAAAAGTCAGATCTAATCTTTTCACTGCGAGGAATTATTTCCTCCACCGTAGGGAACCCCTCATCTTCAGGGGCAACAGAAACACCGTCGCCATGAGGAGGCATACTAGAACTAGAAGGTGCGCTAACCATATTCTCGAGAGAAGATACTTGACTTCAAGCTGGGGAAGGCTAGTTCAAGAACTAGAAAGATCTCACTTCTGTTTACTCAGACGCCAGTTGTTCGGTGTGAGGCCGAGGTAGCTGTTCTAGTTCTGGACAGGAAAGTAAAGTATGGGCAAAAAGCCCTGCCCTTTCCTTCGCTACTAGGAAAGTAAGCAACTTCTATTAGCGCCGAGCTCTGCGAAGGCCTTTCGGAGATTGACCTTTCTTTCTCTTCTTCCCGGTCTGATCGGTCGAGCTTGGAAAGCCCGTTCCGCGCTCTCTATCCCCTATTTTGGGGGTCCCCATGAACCTGGCTCAGAAGGAAAAGCTATATGCTTAACACATAGAGTTCGATGTAGGTAAGGATGTGCTCCAAAGTTTTCAATTCCACCTTATCAACCTGAAAAGAGCTAATACGGGCTTAGCCTGAATCTTACGCATAGAAGAGTCGGAACAACTAAAATCACTGGAACCGAGGGAATGGATACGTAGTGACGAAGCAAGAAGGAGACAAGGGTTTGATATGAAGAATGAAGAAAGGGACACAGGGATTGGATAAATGCATGTATGCAAAACAAACACAAGGTACCTCGGGTCTATATTTATAAGCTTTCAGGCACCAAGACCTAGAAATCAAGCCATCATTGCCCAGCGCAGATATCGAAACTGCAGAAGAGCGGGAAACGACGCAGGGCATCGGGAAAGCGCATCATGGTGACGTATGATGTCATCACGAACATCCTCCTGCTTTTCCTCGTGCACTTCTACATAGGGATGTGCATAATTTGGTAAATACCGAATTACTGTACCGAAACCGAAAATTGTAATATTCGGTATTCGATATTTTGGTATTTGGTATGGTATTTGGTTTAAGTTTTAAAACAAAATTTGTATTAGGTATGGTATTTGATATTTTAAAATAAAATACCGAAATACCGATACCGTACCGAAATATATAATATTACACAATACATATTTTATTAATTATAACATAAGTATAAGAAATCTAAAATTTTATTTACCTTTATTCTCTAAGTTTATCAATTAACTCTAAGGAGAATAATATTTATCGAATAAATCAAAGTTACCAAACTGAAAGCGAAATCGAAAGGAGAAAAACCGAACCATACCGAATTTAATTAGGTACGGTATTGGTATAGTATTTTACGAAACTGAATACCGAAAATACCGAAGCGAAATATCTAAATATAGTACCGTAAACACCCCTACGTCTATGAACTTAGCACCCTATGTTATTTTGTACTACTCCTTCCGTTTCAGTTTATATAAACCTATTTCCTTTTTGGTCTGTTCCAAAAAGAATGACCCCTTTTTAAATTTGGAAATAATTTAGTTTAAACATCTAATTCTACCCTTAATGAGAGGCTTTTATAATCACACAAATACTCTGGATCCCTTTTTGACTTGTTTAGGACCACAAATTGCAAAAGTCTTCATTCTTTCTTAACCTCCGTACCCAGTCAAACAGGTTCACATAAATTAGAACGGTGGGAGTAGTTCTCTATATGGCATGCCCCTAAGAAATTATATACTCCCTCCGTTCACTTTTACTTGTCCAGTATTCTAAAAATAGATTTTCACTTTTACTTGTCACTTTTAGCATATCAAGAAAAGATAATATCTTTTTTCCTGTTATACCCATAGTATGAATTAGTCATTTGAAATCATTTTCTCAAATCTATTAAAAATATGCATCAATTAATATGGGTATCATGGTAAATTATGCACACCATTTATTATTTTTTAAGGGGTGTGCAAAGTCCATAGTGGACAAGTAAAAATGAACGGAGGGAGTATTAAAGGTTTATTTTATTAAATTATTCTTGTTAATGATAATTAAAGTTGTAACTCTAATAAATGGAGAAAGCGTGAGTACTTAATATTAAAGGTAATATTGGATGAAAAGAATACTTCTTTCTTGATTTGCTAAAATGAACAAGTAAAAAGAAAAATTTATTTAATACATAACTAGTAAAAGAGAACGGAGGAGTACAACTCTTTATGCTATAAGTACTCTTGTTATAACTTATCCTATTCTTAAGGTTTCTAATATCACTATTATTATGGACTGATAGTTTCAGTTATTTCCTATCTAATCTAATAGTGTAAAAGTTTTGTTACCCTACCAATATGTCATCACCTAAAATCTACTAGTCGTGATAGCACCTAACCCAACCTGTTAGGTCAGTCAATTAATGGTTAACACAATTCCAATAAAATAAAGGTGACCAACAAATGATATATTTGGATTCCATACAATATCCCAAGGACTGGTAGTACAAGTCATGAGCTACTAAGACTGGATTATTGCAAAAACTGATATAAAATAAATACAATTTATGTTTGAAATGTACATAAACATTATTCGACTCTAAAACTACCCAGGGACAAATAGTAACCACACCCAGAAGGCACGAATGTCTCCAGAGTCAGCTCCCGGCATCCACCGCACCTCCACTCCAAGATCTGCATGCAAGGTACATAAGTGTAGTAAAACTACAGCCGACCCCATGTACTAAGTAATTATCTTGACTAACCTCGGTGAAGTAGTAACGAGGCTTTTTAGTTAAAAGATACTCACTGATATAACCTGCGCAGTAGACTAGAAATAGAATAATAATACAACATAACAGAAAGAGTACAAGAAACGAATATGCGAAGCAGTAAATGATTACTAGAAGAAATCACTATTAATATTCCACAATATCACGACCAATCCTTTCCTTAGAGCGATAACCAATAAACCACGGTAGTAAAACCATAGCTTTCATAGTGTGAGAAATGTACTCAAGATATATATCAAGTCAAATGGCACGGCAACACTCTTCGTGCATTTATCTCATCCTCACCAAATATACATATAACAGTGCCAACCGGGTGAATTAAATATCAATAACAGTAATGACAAAGTAGAAAATACACAAGTAGCAATAACGAACAAGGCAGTACATATGGACAACGATAATAGACTAGGTAGAAGGCATAGAAGTAGTGACATCAATTAGGAAAGAAGAATATAAATTTTACTAACTAGCATGGTAGAAGGCCTAGGTGTAGATATAACAAACAAGAGGGAAAGCATGATCTTTATTAGCTAACAAATAGAAGACATGAATAACTAATATGATAGAAAACTTATACGAAAGTGCAACAAATTAGAAATGGCATGGATGTAGATGTGACAACAAGAAGGAAAGCATGACATTTGCAAGTTAAACAGATAGAAGGCATGGACAACACAATAGCAATTAAGATAGAGGATAAAGATAGAATAACAATGACATATCACCTAGAAAACATAGGTGCAACAGAAACAACTCAAGATAAAAGCATAAATGTATACACAAGGAAACGATATCACAACATAATACATGTCCCTCGTTCTCGCCTGCACGGAAACACCCTTCGTGCCATGAACACATGATAATATAAAAACATTATATTGTAAATGAAATGGCATGGCATCACCATTCGTGCGTTTACTCTCATCCTCACATTATTATGTAAATAAAATGGCATGGCATCGTCCTTCATGCTTTTACTTTCATCCTCACGTGATAATGTAAATAAAATGGCATGGCATCACTCTTCGTGTTTTTACTTTCATCCTCACATGATAATCTAAATAAAATGGCACGACATCACCCTTCGTGCTTTGCACACTTCCTTACTAAGCATATGTATATCAATGACAAACAAGGTAGGAAGCATGAATAACATCAAGGAGAGTGATTAAACGAATATTCCACATAATCATCCATCACAACTTTCAAGCCACTAAACATTTAGTAAACCTCAAGGACCTTATTGTTCAAGTATTTCAACAAGTCTCAAATTGATCTTCAACTCAAGTATAGAATCCTATATCTCAAGAATAACGGTCATAGCTATGTATTAGTGATTAAGCATAGTGATGACCGAATTAAACACATCAATAGTTTCACAAGAATCCGTCAAATTGTAATCAAGTTATAATAATCTAAATCTTGGTTTCTAGCATTTAATTTCATATTCTTAGTAATCTAGAAGTCAAGTAAGACATGAAACAAGAAGGTCACGTAATTCTACAAGGCACAAATATTCGTATAATTTACCCCCGAGCATGGTTAACCATGTCACATGAACATACGCTCGTCACCTCATATATGCATCACCCCCATATGTAGCAAACAATGGAAATTAGTAGGAAATATTTCCTCAACGAAGTCAGGCAAGACACTTACCTCAAAAAAGCCAAATCGATACACTAGAAGCGCCATTCCGCTCAAGTTATCCTCCAAATGGCTCAAAACTAGCCAAAAGCAACTCAAAATCATCATTTAATGCCATAGGAATCAAACACAATCGACAAAGGTCGTATCTTTACATATTTACTCAAAGTCAACAAAAACGTCAAACCTGGGCTCGCATCTCAAAACTTGACAAAACTCACAAAATCTGACAACCCATTCACTTACGAGTCCAACCGTAATAGTTTCACTCAAATCTGACTTTGAATCGATGTTCAAAATCCAAAAATTCACATTAGAAAAGTTTAGACAAACCCCCCAATTTCTCTTTAAAAATCATAATCCAAATGCCAAAATCAAAAATAGATTCATGAAATATAATCAAAAACCAACTAGAGAACACTTACCCAATCCTTGAGGTGACAATTGCCTCGACAATTGCCCAAATCCAAGCTCCCCAACTCAAAATATGATACAATGACTCTAACCCTCGATTTATAGCTTCTACCCAGCTATTTTCGCATCTGCGAAACAATAGACACTTCTGCGACATCTCTTTTGCGACCAAAACCCTGCTTTTGCGGAAGGTCAGTGAAATCCGACCCCACGCACATGCGAAAATACTTCTGCTTCTGCGACATCGCAGGTGCGAGCACCTATCCGCTCCTGCACCCTTTCTCGCTTCTGCGCCCTCGCTCCTCGCTTCAGCGCCTCTGCTGATGTGACCCAGCTCTCCACACTTGCGACTGCTCAACAACATGCTACCTTCACTTCTGTGATACTACATCTGTATTTGCGTCCAAACCTCTGTAGATGCGGAAACACCAGCTCTAGACTTGATTCAGCAATGCAACATGAGACGGAAATGATCCGAACTACATCGGTGACTCACCCGAGCCCCTCGGGACCCCGTCTGAACATACCAATAAGTCCCAAAATATAACACGGACCTACTCGAAACCTCAAATCACACGTAACTATGCCAAAATCACGAATCACACCTCAAATTGAACTTAATGAAGTTTTGAACCTTTAACTTTCAAAACACGTGCCGAGGTATATCAAATCAACCCGGAATGAACTCACATTATGCACACAAGTCCCAAATGACATAACGAAGCTATTCCATTTCACGGAACTACAATACAAACCCAATATCATCAAATTCAACTCTCGATCAAACTTATAAATATTCCAAACCTTCTAATTTCCAACTTTCGTCGATTCATGCTGAAACCTCCGAGAAATATCCAAATGCAAATTCGAGCTTACGCCTAAGTCCAAAATTGCCACCCGGACCTAACGGAACCATCAAAACTCCAATCCGGGGAAAAATACGTAAATGTCAAACTTGGTTAACTCTTCCAACTCAAAGCTTCGAACATGAGGATTCATCTTCCGAATCGATCCCGAATCATCTGAGAGGATTTAGTGATATATTAGTGTGTCAAGGATTCAGAATGAGCTCTAACGTAGGTGTGGTTCACTGCACTAGGTCTTATGTTTGTGCATTGTGTGTTGATTATTAATTTTTTGTGGACTACTTTAGTCATTGAAGCCCACCATGTTAAGCTGAGTACGTATTATGTTTTGATGGTTAACAAACTTGAGATTGTAATGACCGACCGGTCATTTTGAGCTTTAGCATTCCGTTCGATGGTGTAAGATCTTGACTAGCTTCGTATTATGCATTTTTTTTGACTTGTGTGTATGGTCGAATTCGATTTTTGGATGTTTTAGGATTGATTTATATGAGTAGTGCTCATTTTAGAAGCTTAAGTTGGAAATGTTGATTGAGGTTTGACTTTTGTGGAAACAACCCCGGAACATTATTTGGATGGCTCGGATAGGTCCGTATTGTGAATTCGGAGGTCCCTAGGTTGCTTTAACGTATTTTACCTTAAGTTAGCAATTTGATGGTTTAGAAATTCCTTAGGTTTGACTATGGTTTGACTTTATGGCTATCGGGTTCGGAATTTGATTTTGAGACTTGGAATAGGTCCGTTTTACTATTTGGAACATGTTTGTAAAATTTTATGTCTATTGGAGTTGGTTTGATAGGAGTCAGACGCTTGGTTGCAATTTTATAAGTTCTTGAGTTTTCTTTTGATAATCATATGTTTTGATGTCTGATTCGTGGTTTTAGATGTTAGTTTAGTGTTTTGATCGTACGAGTGAGTTCATATGTTATTTTTATACTTGTGTGGATGTTTGGTGCAGAGCCCCGAGGACTCGGGTGAGATTCAGATTGGATTTCGGAACTATTTTGTTAAACTTTTGTGTGCTGGTTTTGTTGTCATCACATTTGTGATGAAACGGACCTGGGGTGGGGACACAATTTTCGAAGAAGATCTTCGCTTTTACGAGAGTCTTGTTGTTCGCTTTTGCGAGACAACTGTCGCTTTTGCGATGGCAACTAGGTGAAAAGGAACTTCGCATTTGCGAAGATTATGGTCGCAAATGCGACTTTAGCAGAGATTCTCAGGGTTCGCTTTTGAGAACAAATGTTCACTTTTCCAGCAAATGCGATATCTGCACCTGGTTATATGTTTTGTATTTCGGGACTTAGTCTCATTTTAACATATTTTTTTGTCCTAGACTCTGTGGGGAGCAATTTTGTGAAGATAATTTCTACAAAACTATTGGGTAAGTGATGTTAATCAATTTTCAACTATATTTTATGACTATATATATGAGATTTAATATCACATTTATGAGAATCAAAGAGGAATTTTGGGGATTTTTGTCTTAATTTTAAAAAAATAAAACTTTGAGTTTTGAGAGTCCATTTGGACTCGGATTTGAAAACAAAACACATATATAGACTCGTGGGTTATAGATAGACAAGATCTACCCTTGGACTCGGGTTTTGACCGCGCGAGCCTGAGGTTGACTTTTGTTAACTTTTGGGGAATTGTGTAAAGATTTGAACTTTATCTATTATAATTGGTTTATCTTATATTATTTAATGTTACTAAGTCAATTTTGGTTAGATTTGAGTCGAGCGAAGGTGAATTGTAAAGGAAAAGCTATTTTTGAGTGTTGATTTGGCCTAGTTAAGGTAAGTATCTTGCCTAACTTTGTGTGGGGGAACTACCGCTTAGGATTTAGATTGAGTATATTATTTGAATTATGTGGAAGACGTGTACGCGAGGTGTGCGGTCTTACATGTGGTATTTGACCGGTTAGGCTCCTACGTTTCATTCATGCATTAATTGAAGTTGTCATATCATGTTATATGCTCATGTCCAGAAGATGAAGGTAGTAGAGATGAGGATGTTGAGATGGATGTGCGGGCACACCAGGTTAGATAGGATCAGAAATGAGGTTATTCGCAATAAGGTGGGTGTGGCCTCTATTGAGGACAAGATGCGGGAAGCGTGACTTAGGTGGTTTGGTCATGTGAGGAGGAGGAGTACAGACGCCCCAGTGAGGAGGTGTGAGAGGTTGACATTGGAGGGCCTACGGAGAGGTAGGGGTAGGCCAAAGAAGAGGTGGAGAGAAGTGATTAGGCAAGATATGGCGCAACTTTAGTTGACCGAGGACATGACCCTTAATAGGAAGGTATGGAGGTCGAGGATTAGGGTAGTAGAGTAGGTAGTGTAGAGTGTTCATTATAGTAGTATTGGCACGTAGTCTCGCTTTCTGTTAGTAGTAGTGTTTTATGACTAACCGTTATTTTCTTTCATTGTTGATCAGCTTATTGTCTTGTTGTTTTATTTTTCTTTTATATGGATTTTTGGTACTGTCCCTTCTTGCCTATATTTTTATTAATGTGGTACTTATACTATCTTAAGCTGAGGGTCTATTAGAAACAACCTCTCTATCCTCACAAGGTAGGGGTAAGGTCTGCGTATACACCACCCTCCCCAGATCCCATGGTGTGGGATAATACTGGGTATGTTGTTGTTGTTGTCATATCATGTTATATCCTTCATGTTACATTTACTCTTACATGCTTCATTTAAAATTGTTAGCACATGTTCTATATTTTACTTGTCAAGTTTACTCTTATACGCATAATTGAAGTTGTTACCACTTTTATTGTCATGTTACCTCTTTTATTGTTAAATTATTCTTAATAAAGTTGCTATTACATGATATTCCTTCTTTGTCGAGCTATTCTCATGCATTTAGACGTAGTTTCTATTTAATGCCATCTCTTTCATTGTTAGCTTATGTTATTTACTAGAATTAGAAGTTGCCATTTCATGAAAATACCTTCATTGTTGAGTTTACTCCTATGAAATTAATTGAAGTTGAAGTTATTGAGAGCCTTTAACCTGTTTTAGTTAAAATTGTTGTTTAATGGAGTATTTTTCATTGTTGAGTTATTTTCTAGTTTCAATTCATTGCTATTGAGATTCTTGTACACATCGTGGTTGAGATGTGAGCTATGTGTTGTGATAATATCGGTATTGTTGTTTTGGAAATGTTGTGGCCTATAGGCACATGTGGTACGAATTGATATGTCGTGTTGTTGTGATGTTAGCACATGTGGATTTGTTATGTAGATTTATTGCTGCTATGTGGAGCATAAGGTGGCATCTCACTGTTGTCGATTGTGCGAAGTGATACGGGTGGCTAATGTAATATAGTGTCTGCACAGAGTGATACAGGTGGCTTTTATGTTATTGTCTGGATGGAGTGATACGGGTGGCTATTATGTTAAATATCTGGGCAAAGACATACGGGTGGCTATTATGATATTGTCAATATGGAGAGATAAGGGTGGCTATGTCAGGGATTATAGATGATGGCCTAGGGGCATAATGTTGATGATATTTGTGTGATGGCCTGATTTTTCTTGTGTATGTCATGCACCTTACGTGATTTGTTGTGTTTTTCAAATGAGATACTCAATGTCTTTGATATTACTTGGTGACTTGGAACGTAATGGTACACTCGCACAAGCATACACCGTGGCATACTATTTATACTAGTTCAGGAGTATGAAACTTGACATTCATTGATCATGCACATGTATTTCTGTATATCAGCTCTTATTGAGATATTAAGCATGTGACCATTCTGGGCGGATTGTGATAGTGAGCATGTGACCATGCTGGGCAGATTGTGATATTGGCACGCGAGTTGTCTGTGTAGCTGGGATTGATAATGTGGGCATGAGGTGCCATGTGTATATGAGTTATGATTTGGGACTCATTGCTTATCGTTTTGAGGAGTGGTACTGTGAGGTGGTTTTGTTATAAACCTTGCATTAGAACGGCTTGATTTGTTAGTTATAATTTGTTTACCTTATTTGGTTTCACTGGTACTTTAACGGTGTTCTGATTACTTTACTATTTTTATCACATGCTTATTCCTTGTTGCCATTTATTGATTCTTGCTTCCATTATTAGCTTTATACTTATATACTGCTCAGGTTATTTTGTCTAGTAGGTGTCTTGACATGTACCTCGTTACTACTTCACCGAGGTTAGTTTTGACACTTACTAGGTAATGACCATGGTGTACTCATACTACACTTCTGTATATTTTTGTGTAGATCCAGGTATTGGAGATAACGTACTCAGGCAGGGTTAGCTTCTTTGATAGCGAGGATTCAAGGTAGAGCTGATCGATCGCCGCAGTCCCTTAGAGTCCTTTTCTTACATTATTACTTTGAATTCTCTATCCAAACAGTATTGTATTTTGAGTTATCTTTACGTATTAAATAGAGTTCGTGATTCTTTACTACTTAGTCTTGGGGATTTGTATTGATTATCGTCGTGTTGGCAAGTATCACATTTAAACTTCTCATTTATGTGAATTTATATCTCATAATATCATATTTAACTGATTTTTGCTGATGTACATAACCGACTTACCTAGTCTTAGAGACTAGATACTATCACGATGCCTAAGGCAAAATTTTAGATTGTGACAAGTTGGTATCAGAGCTCTAGGTTCATAGGTTCTACAAGTCACGAGCAAGTTTAGTAGAGTCTTGCGGATCAGTACGGAGATGTATGTGCTTATCTTCGAGAGGCTACGGAACTATTAGGAAATATTTCCACTTCTTCCATTCTTATCATTTAAATGTATTGATTTCGGAGTTTGAGCCTTTATATTTCTATTCTCTCACAGATGGTGAGGACACACACTACTAGGTTAGCTGAGCAGATACTCGCGCCCCTTACTAGAGCCGTGAGAGGTCGGGGCGGAGGTTGAGGTAGAGGAGGGGCACATGCCACAGCTAGAACACCTGCCAAAGTAGTAGTTGAGGAGCCACCAGTAGCTCCAGTTGGGGGACATGCACCGAAGGCACCTATTTCTACCCCTGGACTTCAAGAGACTTTAACGCAGTTCCTGAGCATGTTTGGTACATTGGCTCAGGCATGATTGATTCCTATTGCACCATCTACTTCATAGACCGAGGGAGGGGCTCAAACGCCCGCCGCCCATACTCTAGAGCAGCATGCTCATGTTGGTCATACCCCGGGTGTGGTGCTAGTGCAGTCAGTCATCGCGGTTTAGCCTGAGGTCATGCCAGAGGCATCAGAGGAGGAGCAGAGGAGGCTTGAGAGATTCAAGAAGTATGATCCTCCTACATTCACTGGCGTAGTTACTGAGGATGCATAGGTTTTTCTGGATAAGTGCCATCGTATTCTCCACACCATGGGTATTGTAGAGGTGAACGGAGTTGCTTTTACTACATTTCAGCTGTCAGGGGAAACATATAGGTGGTGGCAGGCTTACGAAGAGAGTACACCAGCTGATGCAGACCCACCCACTTGGGCTTAGTTTTTAGAAATGTTCTTGCGGGAGTTTGTTCCCTAGACCCTCCGGGATGCGTGGCGCACAGAGTTCGAGCAGCTATATCAGGGCGATATCACAGTGTCGGAGTATGCCATCAGGTTCACTGAGTTATCATGTCATGCACCTATTTCTGTTTCTACCATTAGAGAGCGAGTCCTCAGGTTTATCGAGGGGCTCAATTATGGTCTTAGATTTAGTATGGCTCGGGAGTTGAAGACTGATACTCCATTTTAGCAGGTTTTAGAGATTTCCAGGAGGTTAGAGCGTGTTCAGGGTCAGGAGAGAGAGGATAGGGAGACCAAGAGGCCTCGAGGTCCTGGAGAATTTAGTGGATTCTACTCTTTGGCTCTGACCCATCACGACGGAGGCTCCGCCAGCCGGCCAGTCCAGCCCGCACTTTAGATTACTTGTGATGCTCCAACTAACCAGGTACCTCAGGGTGCTTATGTGGGGCAGTCATCTTAGTGCACCTCCTGCACGGGGTTCCTACAGTAGTTATTCTAGTTATCCGGCACAAACTCAGCACCAGTAGCCATGCTCGTAGAGGGGTTGTTATGAGTGTAGTGATACAAGGCACATCATGAGAGATTGTCCTAGACTCCGGAGGGGTGGACTTCATCAGAGCACTCATGCTATGGGATCCACTCCAGTTGCTACTCCTGCTGCGCAACTAGCTAGAGGTGGAGGACAGGCGGGTAGGTGAGATGACCTGATAGGTCATTTTCAGTTTTAGCCTTCATTTCTGTGTTTTGAGATCTTGAATAGCTATGTTTAGCCTTTCTCGATTTGTGTGCTCAGTCCGTATTTTTGTTTCTGATAAATATTTATGTGAAAAACTGAAGAAAATGTGAAATTTTGCCTTAAAACTCATTTGACTTGACTACGTTCAATATTTTGTGTAAACGGACCCAGATCAGTATTTTGACGGTCCTAGTGGGTCCATATCATGATTTGGGACTTGGGTGTATGCCCGAAATCGAATTTGGAAGTCCCTAACTTGATTTAACGTAATTTGTTGAAAACTAGTAATTTGAAGGCTAAATGAATTCCTAAGTTTGACCGTAGGTTGCCTTTGTTTCTACCGGGTTTGAATTGCGTTTCCAAAACTTGGTATAGGTTCATTTTAGCATTTATGACTTCTCTACCAAATTTGGTGCAAAACGGAGTTGATTTGACATGATTCGGACATTTGATTGTAAGTTTGCATGTTGTTGCGTTAGTTTGTAAATATCATTCATTTTGATGTCTGATTTGTAGTTCTAGGTGTTATTTTGGTGTTTTGATAGTGCGAGCAAGTTCGTTTGATGTTATTACCAGTGTGTGCATGTTTAGTTTTGAGCCCCGAGGGCTCGGGTGAGTTTCAGGCGCGTAGCAGAGCGTTTGATAGAGTTAGGAGTCTGCGGGTTTGTTTTGAACATGTCTCCATTCTCATATTTACATGCTTAGGATCGTATTTGCAATAGTAAGAGGAACTCTGTTAGGTTCACATTTGCGAATAGTTTCTTCGCATTTGCGATAGGGTGTTGGGGTGGGCTGGTTCGCATTTGCAATCAAAGTGGACGCATTTGCGATTGTCCCATGTTCGCATTTGCAAACAAAGCCATCGCATTTGCTATGGCAGTTAAGATGTGAGCTCTTCGCATTTGCAATGGATTTCTCATATTTTCAACATCTGCGCCTGGACACAAAGCGGAGAAAACGAGATTTAGCTCATTTCTTACAAACTGTCAACCCTAAACACCCTAGAGGCAATTTTCTAAGAAGATTTTCTTCCCAAAAACATTAGTAAGAAACTTTAATCTATTCCTTTTCAATTACCCATTACTTTCCAACTGTTTTCAACATTAAATCTAGGATTTTCATGGAAGCAATTAGAGATTTGGGTAGAATTGGAGGGCCGTGCAATTTCTAAAAATTGCGATTTTTAAAAATTGCGATTTTGACCTCCAGTTGAGGTCGTATTTCGAAACTAATCACATAATTGGGATCGGGGTTAATGGATAATTGGATTTTGGTCCGAATTTCGGATTTTGACCAAGAAAGCCCGGAGTTGACTTTTGTTGACTTTTTGAAAAAAAAAAGAGAAAAGAGATTAACTTTATCTATTGTAATTGATTTCCCTAGCATTGTTTGATGTTAATAAGTCGAATTTGGTTAGATACGGTTGGTTCGGAGGAAAATTTTAGAGGAAAGGCCTCGGTTGAGCTTTGATTTGCTTTGCGGACGGATGTAAGTGTTGGATCTAACCTTGATTTGAGGGAATTAGGAAACCTTAAACTATATGTTATAAATTACGTGTTGAACGACGTATATGCGAGGTGACTAGTGTATATACGCCGTCAAACTAATTGTTTCCATGTCTTCACCTATTTAATTAATTATCTTATTCCATGTCCTAATAGTTACATGCTTTAATTGCTTTATATGCCTTAAATTGTTACTTGTCACTTATTACTCTTGTATTGAAATGTTCATTTCTTCTATGATTCCATGATTAATTGTTACTTGCCTTAATTGTCTTACTTGTACATTTTAACTATCATATATTTGACTTGCCTTGTTGCTTGGTATTAATTATAGCATTCCTTGATTTAGTACGGGGTTTCTTTACTTCTTTGCTTTCATATTCTTTACTCGTAGAGGTTCTTGCGAATTGAGTTGTTGGATTGATTACTTTTATTGAATTTGTTTATGGATCAGGTTGCACGCCGCAACGGTTGTGATATGGTGGAATAAGGGAGGATTTTGAAAATTATACGGTGGGATCAGGTTGTGCGCCGCAACGGATTTTATATGTGATTTTGATATTGATATGGGGAAATAAGGGAGGATTATGATATTGATTCTGATTATATGGTGGGATCGGGTTGCGCGCTGCAACGGATTTTACATGTTATTCTTTATATTAATATGGTGAAATAAGGGAAGATTGTGTTTGTACGGTGGAGTCGGGTTGTGCGTCTGTCACGACCCAAAACTAACCCCTGTCATGATGGCGCCTATCGTGGAACTAGGCAACCCGATTTATTTCCAAAACAAACCGATATTTTTATTTTAAAGATAATTTCAAGGTTATTTGACATAAAACCTCCATTAAAAGAGTTCAAATCAAAGAAAAACAGAAGTGCAGAAAAGAAAAGCCCGACATCGGGGTGTCACTAGTCATGAGCATCTGCTACAATCTATCTAACAATATCAAGGCTAACTCATCCTGAAAAATAGCTAAATACAACTAGAGGAAGCTAAGAGGGAGAAGAGCAGGGGCTGCGATCGCCAAACAGCTACCTTGCTATCTCCAAGAAAATCTGCAACTAGAACACTCAATAACCACTACCATGTCCAGCTACACCTAAATCTGCACACAAGGTGGAGGGAGTAATGTGAGTATGCCAACTCAGTAAGTAACAACAATAAATAAAGACTGAGAAGTAGTGACGAGCAATAAAGCATATAATGTTCATATCAGGAAATCTCAGTAAAGTACCACATGCTCTTAAAAATCAGGATTTGAATCAAACATCTCGTTTAAACCCAATTCCAGTAAAAATCATTTAAATACATTGTTTCTAACAATTTTTCAAACAAAGTCTCAATGCAAAGGTGAGCAAAAATGATGAAATCATAAACAGCCCCTCG
>AWOL01S0009967.1:0-22047 GCA_000715115.1 Nicotiana otophora
CTCTGCCCCTCGTAGGAGCTGCCACTGGAGGCTCTGGCTGCTGCTCAACTGAGGAAGTGGTACATGTTCTCGCCATCTGCGAGAGAATATGAGTAGAAGAGTTCAATCAGTATTGAGAAAACAACATCGCATGACAGAGAAGAATAGAAGTGAAATTTGTTCCTAAACTTNACATCGCATGACAGAGAAGAATAGAAGTGAAATTTGTTCCTAAACTCCATAGCCTCTAGAATATAAGCACAGATGTCTCCGTACGGATCCTCCAGACTCTACTAAGCTTGCTTGTGCATCATGAGACCTAGGCAACCTAGTGCTCTGATACCAACTTGTCACGACCCGGAATTCCCAATGTCGGGACCGTGATGGCGCCTAACATTTCACTTGCTAGGCAAGCCAACGTTGGAGAATCATAAAATCAAATCCTTATTTCCATTCAGTAACTAACAATACTTAACTAAGATGAAATATAATAAATGCGGAATAGTATAAAAACTGTATTAATTACTACCACCCGGATCTGGAGTCACAATTCACGAGCATTCTAGAATTCACTACAAGTAATAGCCTGAAAGAAATACAACTGTTTGAATGAAAGAAACAATAAAATAGAAGGATAAGCGGGGACTTCAAGGTCTGTGAACGCCGACAGATCTACCTTGCATCTTCGGATAGCGGGTCCAACAGCTGAAATCTCGATCAACCCGAGCCCGTACCAAAATCTGCACAGAAAGTGCAGAGTGCTGTATCAGTACCACCGACCCCATGTACTGGTAAGTGTAGAGCCTAACCTCGACGAAGTAGTGACGAGGCTAAGGCAAGGCACCTACAATTCAACATGAACAATTTAACAGTGCATATACAAATAACAGTAATGAAGAGCTGGACAGGAAATATCGGGAGAGGGAAACATGCTGGGGGAAATAAGAGATAAAGAACTACAGTAGAAGGATAACTGGAACAACTGATGTACTATGAATCAACATATACAACGAATACAGTAACGAAAAGGTGCATGGCATCACCCTTCGTGCTTTTACACTCGCAATATGGCACGGCATCACCCTTCGTGCTTTTACACTCACAATATGACACGACATCACCCTTCGTGCATTAACACTCTCCCTTACCATAATGCAATGCATAAATAACAACAGGGAGACAGAATAACAAGTACAAGCCTTACTTCACATTTGGTTCCACAATATCAATCTCAACTTTGAAATGATTACTCAATTATCACCAAAGAATACGTAAACAGGATAAGAATGATCAATTTAACAACACTAGTCTAAACACGCAACAATTAGGCATAGGAAAGAGACAATATAAGAAAAATGGGAGAAACATGGAAAACAGGTAAATTGGCGCGTAAGTACTCGTCACCTGGCATATACGCCGCTCACATAAATTTCACATAACAAATAGTCTGGGGTTCCTAATTCCCTCAAGTCAAAGTTAGACACAGCACTTACCTCGCTCCGAAGGCCACTTAATACTCAATCACAACTTTTCCTTTAGAATGCACCTCCAAACCACTCGTATCTATTCAAAACATGACTCGATAATATCAAATATTGCTAAAGGAATCAATTATATTGCATAAATTTAGATTTCCTAATTTTTCCTCCAAAAAGTCAAAATTTGACCCCGGGCCCGCTTGGTCAAAACCCGAGGTTCAGACCAACATCCATTTACCCCCGAGCCCGGATTTATAATTGGTTTTGGAATCCGACCTCAAATTGAGGTCTAAATCCCCAAATTTCGGAAATCCCTAGTTTCTACCCTAACCCCTAATTCTGCCATGAAAACTCTAGATTTTTGATTGAAAATTCATAAAATGTAATGGGTAATTGAAAGAAAATGGTTTAGAATAACTTACCAACTCTTTGGCAAAGAAAATAACTCTTGAAAATCACCTCTAGTCCGTTTCGATTTTGAGAAAATGAAATAAATGGCCAATTCACGTTTTGATTCTGTTTTAAGTGTTGGGCGACAGTGTTCATCGCGATCGCATGAACACTGTCGCATTCGCGAAGGGCAGCCTCCTAAGGACTTATGCGATCTCGGGAGGCTTTACGCGTTAGTGAAGGTTTAGCCGCCTTACCTTCGCGGTCGCGAGACAGGGCTCGCGTTCGCATAGAGCTTCCCAGGTCCCCTGCCCAGCCTAGCCAAAGCTACGCGTTCGCGTTCGTAAAGAGCAACTCCCCCCAATGCTCCGCATTCGCGACCATGGTCTCGCGTTCGCGTAGAGTAAAATCCTCCCAAGCCCAGGTTCCCCTTCGCGATCGCGAGAGTGACTACGCGATCACGAAGCACGATATATCAGATACCTGGTACAACAGAAACACCAGCTTTCCTTAAGTCTAAAACATCCCTTGGCCTATCCGAAACTCACCCAAGCCCTGGGCTCCAGACCAAACACGCACACAAGTCTAAAAATATCATACGGACTTGCTCGCACGATCAAATCGCCAAAATAACACCTAGAACTACCAATTTAGCACCAAATCGAATGAAATCCTCAAGAACACTTTAAAATTCCTATCTTCTCAACTGGACGCCCGAATCACGTCAAATCAACTCTGTTTCTCACCAAATTTCAGAGAAAACTCTTAAATATTATAATGAACATGTACCGGACTCCAGAACCAAAATACAGACCTGGTACTAACAATGCCAAACATCAATCAATTCTTAAAAACAAATAATTTTCAGACTTTTAATTTTCATCAAAAATTCATAACTTGAGCTAGGGACCTCCGAATTCGATTCTAGGCATACGCCTAGGTCCCATAATTTGATACGGACCCACCAGGACTGTCAAAATATGGTTCTAGACCTATTTACCAAAAATATTGACCGAATTCAACTAAAATCAACTTTTAAGGCAAAAATTCTTATTTTTATCAGTTTTCAACATAAAAGCTTTCCGGAAACATGTCTGGACTGCGTATGCAAATCGAGAAAGGTAAAATGAGATTTTTAAGGCTTAAGAGCACAAAATCAAGTTCTAAAATATAAGATGACCTTTTGGGTCGTCACAGATGGCCACAGTAAGTGTCGAAGTCGACCCCTTGTCACTAGTTCTTCGAGGTTTGGCGGGATACTTACTGGGTACGCTGTGATGATCCAAAATATCATCTTTAAATTTGATAGTTAATTCTGTATTCTAAGATCTTGAAAATCACTATTTATCACTCCTCGACTTGTATGTACAGTCCGTATAATTTTCCGGAAAGTTTTTATGTGAAAAATAGATTAAAATATGAAATGGAGTTTTAAAACTCAACTGAGTTGACTTTGATCAATATTTTGTGAAAACAGACTCAAATCAGTGTTTTGACAATTCCTGTAGGTCCGTATCATGATTTGAGACTTGGGCGTATGCTCGGAATCGAATTCCGAGGTCCCTAGCCCGAGATATGGAATTTTGATGAAACATTAAAAGCTTGAAAGCTTAATGATATTTAAGAAGTTACTACTGTTGGATTTATTGACACCGGATCCGTATTTTGTTTACAGAGCTTGGTATAGGTCCACTATAATGTTTATGACTTGTCTGCCGAATTTGGTGAGAATCAGAGTTGATTTGACGTGATTCAGATGTCCGGTTATGAAAATATAAGTTTTAAAGTTTTCTTGAAAATTTTCTTTGTTTTGGTGTCCGATTCATAGTTCTAGGTGTTATTTTGGTAATTTGATCATGCAAGCAAGTTTGTATGATATTTTAGGACTTATGTGCATGTTTGGTTTGGAGCCCCGAGGGCTCGGGTGAGTTTCGGATAGGCTACGGGATGATTTTGAACTTAGAAAATCTGGTTTTTAGCTTCTGCTGTCATCTGGTGTTTTGTGTTTTGCGATCACGAAGCCATTCCTGCGATCGCAAAGAGGAAAGTTGGACTGGCACAATTGTGCTTCGCGTTCGTGACCGAAGGAATGCGTTCGCGAAGGGTTGAAGTGCAAAGCTTCGCGTTCGCGAAGAGGAAATGAGGCAGAAGCTGGGGTACTCAAATTTGTTCTTTGCGTTCGCATGAAACGGTCTGCGATCGCGTAGGTCTATGGGGTTATGCTTCGCGTTCGGGTGTGTGATGTCGCGTTCGTGTAGAGCAAAGTGGCAGTCTGTGCAAACGATATGCTCCACGATCGCGAAGTCATTCTCGCGATTGCGAAGAGTAAAATGAATCTGGGCAAAGTTGTTCTATGCGATCGCGAACGAATTTCCGCGATCGCGTTGAATAAAATCTGAAAAACAGAACTTAAGTTCTGGAAATGGGGTTTCGACCATTTTCAACAATTTCCAAATTTTGAGCTCGGGTAAGGCGATTCTTGGGCGATTTTCACGGAAAAACATTGGGGTAGGTGTTACTTATACTATATTGATTATATTTTATAATTCCATACTCATTTACATCATGAATCCGTGAATTTATGGAAGACAAATCAGATTTTTATAAAATCGTTCAAAAACGAAAATTTAAGATTTGAAGGTACATTTGACATCAGAATTGGATAAATTTTGTATGGTTGAACTCGTATCGGAACGGGTGTTCGGATTTCGTAAGTTTTTCTGAGATTTGAGATATGGGTCCCACTGTCGAATATTTAAATGAATTTCGGATTTTTATCCGGAAAATTAATAAATTCATATGGAATTAATTCCTATGATTCGTACTGAGTATATCGAATTGTCTGTAAATAGATTTGACGCTTTTGGAGACAAATTCAAAAGGAAAAGCTGTGGTCGGTAAGTTATTTGAATTGGCAAAGTGAGGTAAGTATAGTGGTTAACCTTGACTTGAGGGAATAGAACCCTTAAATTATTTGTTATGTGAAAAGCATGTGAACGACGTATAGGCGAGGTGACGAGTGTCTATACATCGTCAAATTAATTGTTTGCATAATTATTTGAAAATCCTAAATTGTTTTAATACACGAATTAATTATTATAAAAATTGTCTCTCCCCTATTCTTTGCAAATATTAGTTCTTGAATTCCTACAATAATTACTACATGCTTATTTGATTTATGTGCATTAATTGCTACTTGACATTTAACATATTAAATACTAAACTGCCTATTTTCTCCCTGATTTCCATAATAAATTGCTATTTGTCATTGTTTGTTTCATAATTAAATCATAATTATTAATTGTTGCATTTATTGGGGCAATTTCTTCTATAAGAATTGGTAAATGAATATATTTGAGGAGCGGGTTGCACGGCGCAACACAATTGATTGAAATGAATATATTGGGGGATCGGGTTGCACGCTGCAACAGACTTATTAAAAGTCCATATTGGGGGATCGGGTTGCACGCTGCAACAGACTTGATTAAAAGTCCATATTGGTGGATCGGGTTGCACGCCACAGTAGACTTGATTAAACGTCGATATATATATATTGGGGGATCGGATTGCACGCCGCAAAAGAATTAAATATGAATATATTGTGAGAGCGGGTTGTACGCTGCAATAGAAATTGGTTGAAATAATAATGGGTTATGACTGCTGAGTTGGTTTCAATTATTATAAAGTGTTACCTGATTTATTTCTATTATTTGTTGTTTTTACTAATATTGTATACAGGTTAATGTAAGTGACCCACCTTAGCCTCGTCACTACTTCGTCGAGATTAGGCTCAGCACTTACCAGTACATGGGGTCAGTTGTACTGATACTACACTCTGCACTTCTTGTGCAGATTTCGGAGTTGGTCCCAGCGGCATACCATAGATTTCAGCTACCAGAGGAGACTTGAGGTATAGCTGCACGGCGTCCGCAGTCCTGAAGTCCCCATCTATTTTACTTTTGCTGTGTGTTTATTTCCAGACATCTTATCTTATTCAGATTGACAAGAGTGGGTTGCTCTAGTGGTGAGCACCCTCCACTTCCAACCAAGAGGTTGTAAGTTTGAGCCACCCTAAGAGCAAGGTGGGGAGTTCTTGGAGGGAGGGAGCCGAGGGTCTATCGGAAACAACCTCTCTACCCCAGGATAGGGGTAAGGTCTGCATACACACTACCCTCCTCAGACCCCACTAGTGGGATTATACTAGGTTATTATTGTTGTTGTTATCTTATTCAGACCTTTATTTATATTATTCTAGAAGCTCGTGCACTTGTGAGACCAAATTCTGGGATGGTATTTAGACACCGTTGTTTTTATGGATTATTCAATACATTTCATACTTTACTTCCGCATTTGTTTCTTTATTATTAATAAATTTAAAAATTGTTTTAAAATGGATAATATTATTCTAATGTTGACTTGCCTAGCAAGTGAAATGTTAGGCGCCATCACGGTCCGAATGTGGGAATTTCGGATTTTGAGATACGCGTTGATTTACGTACTCATACTACACTTGCTGCACGTTTTGTGTAGGTACATATATGACTAGTGGCCTTGTGGGCGCAGAGGCGTGGTTATTACGGGGAGTTAGGTGAGCTGCATCTTATGTACGACCCACATCCAGCAGAGTCTCCTTCAGAGTATTGTATTTTCTTTCCTGTCCAAAATTTGTATTCCGGACAGTTATTGTATTTTATTTTAAATTCCTAAAAAATGCTCATGCACTTGTGACACCGGGTTCTGGGATGATTATGGGATGTTCAGTATTGAAATTAAAAAATATTGTTATTTATTCTGTAAATTCATATTTTACTAGATAAAGTGAAGTAAATTTACGATTTCAAAAAATATTAAAATGAGAATTTAACTAACTATTTAGTGTTGGCTTGTCTGATAGTGGTGTCTGGGGCCATCACGACCTTTAACGGATTTTGGGTCGTGACAGCGAAAAAATGCAAATCAATCAATGACAATACCACAATTGTTGAAATGGATCCTGGCAGTTCAAGCACCTTTGATCTTATCTACTTTAAGCTTTTACTAAAGAGAAAAGGGCTATTCCAATCTGATGCAGCCTTGACAATAAGTGCGACAACAAAGTCATACATCAACCAGTTATACTACTAGAAAACTGTCAAAATTCGTCCACAGAATACCGATCGAAATCGGTAGAAAATTAAGTAAATTTGTCGCAAAAGTCAAAGAAAATATTTCTCACAAGGAAATTAGTGGTCCCACAGCAAATATATAACAATTCCAACCGATTTTTGTTGGAAATTGGTCAACATTTGACCAAGACCTGGTCATACTTGTATATTATCTACAAAAATAATTTTTAATTTAAAATTTTCAAATATACCGACCGATTTCGATCGGTAAATTTGAAATTATGCTTTCCCGCCCAAGGAAATTGGTTTTTAATATAACAAAAAGTGTGTGTGTGTGTGTGTGTGTGTATAATATAGCTTATAACTTATGTACCAATTACTTAACCAATGTACGATATATTTAATTTCGGTTAGTTAATATTTTTTTATATAAAACAATTAATGTGTTATTTCAGGATTATAAATGAAATTTTAGAAAAAATAACTAAGCATATTTTTACATTAAAATGTCATCATAAACTTATTCACTTGAAATAATTTTTATTGATTTATGGAATCCTTATTTAATGCACTCTTTTTTTCATTAAAAAGAAGGAGACAATCAAATAATAAAATGGACAGATTAGTAAATAAATATTCCATGGGAAGAGAAGTAGTGGGTGTCATTTTTTGTCAACCTTTATATAAATAGATTTTAAATAAACAATATTTAATACTTAATATATATAATGACCCGGCCGGTCGTTTCGAGTATTACAACCCAGTTTCCCCATTTATTGCTCAAATTGTACTTTACAATTGTTGTGTGAATTGCTGGGGTAATTATTTCGGGTTCGGTGAGGTTTTGGAATCAATTGGAACACTTAGTTCCAAGGTTTAGAGCTTAAGTTAAAATAGTGACCGGATACCGATTTATATGTAAACGACCCCGGAATGGAGTTTTTATGATTCCAATTGCTCCGTATGGTGATTTTGGACGTAGAAGCATGACCGAAAAATTATTTGGAGGTCCGCAGTGGAATTAGGCTTGAAATGCCGAAAGTTAAATTTTTGGAAAGTTTGATCGGGGGTTAACTTTTTGATATTGGGGTCGGAATCCGATTCTAGAAATTGGAATAGATCCGTAATGTGAAATGTGACTTCTGTGCAAAATTTGAAGTCATTACGGATTGATTTGATGTGTTTCGGCACAAGATATAAAATTTGAATGTTCAAAGTTCGTTGATTTTGAATTGAAGTGTAATTCGTCGTGTCGATGTTGTTAGGTGTGCTTTTAGGCCTCGAGTAGGTCCGTATTATGTTATGTGACTTGTTGGTATATTTGGTTGAGGTCCCGGGGGCCTCGGGCGAGTTTCAGATGGTTAACGGATTAAATTTGGACTTAAGAAAATGCTGGAACTGCTGCATACTGGTGTGATCACACTTGCGAAGCTTTTGATCATAGGTGCGAAGCCGCATGTGCGCGAAATCAGTCGCAGAAGTGGCCAAGAGTGGACTGGGCAGTGCTCTCAGGTGCGAGAAATTTGCCTGCATCCGCGAGGCCACATGTGCGAAGGGTAATGCGCATCTGCGAGCCCGCAGATGCGAGAAGGGCGCCGCAGATGCAAGGTTTTGGAAGGTTGGCTTTGTCCGCAGGTGCTCAATTTGTTCCGCAAAAGCGGATGCGCAGGTGAGAGCCTAGGCACAGCAGGTGCGGAAATGTCTGGGCAGTGTTAAAATGTGGGTTTCTAAGATTTTTCTCATTTTCGACATTTTGGAGCTCGGTTTGGGCGATTTTGGAGAGGAATTTTTCCACACGACTTGGGGTAACTGTTCTCGACTCCCTTGTGGTTATATTTCATGAATTAATCTTCATTTTTGGTGTAAGATTATTGAATCTTCCAGAGAAATAGAAGCAAATTTCTGCAATGTCACAAAACGAATATTTCGAGTTTTGAATAACGATTCGGAGTCGGATTTGAGTGAAATTAGTATGGTTGAACTTGTAATTGGATGGGTTGTAGTATTTCATGAGTTTTCATTAGATTCCGAGACGTGATCCCCACGGGTGATTTTTGGGGCGTAATTTCGGATTTTTGTGAAAAATATTAATATTTTGATATGGAATTAATTCCTAAAATTTTTGTGGGCCGAATCAAATTAATTGTGACTAAATTCGAGTCGTTTGGAAGTTGATACATGCAGAATGGAATTTCTGGTGCATTGCTGTCACGACCCAAACTAACCTCTGTCGTGATGGTACCTATCGTGGAACTAGGCAAGCCGACTCATTCCAAAACAAACAGATATTTTCATTTCAAGGCTATTTAGCATAAAAACCTTCGTAAAGGAGTTCAAATCAAAAACAAAAGTACGGAAAAGAAAAGCCCGACATCGAGGTGTCACTAGTCATGAGCATCTACTACCATTTGTCTGACAATATCAAGACTAACATAGTCTGGAAAATAGCTAAATACAACTAAAGGAAGATAAGAGGGAGAAGAGCAGGGGTTGCGGTCGCCAAGCAGCTATCTTGCTATCCCCGAGAAAATCTGCAACCAGAATAATCAACAACCGCTACCATGTCCAGCTACACCTGGATCTGCACACAAAGTGCAGGGAGTAACGTGAGTACGCCAACTCAGTAAGTAACAACAATAAATAAAGACTGAGCAGTAGTGACGAGCAATAGAGCATAAAAAGTTCATATCATAAATCTGAATAAAATACCACATGCTTTTAATATCAGGATTTGAATCAAAACATCTCATTTAAACCCAGTTCCAGTGAAATAATTTAAAGATATTTTAACAGTTTTAAAACAAAGGCTAAATGCAAAGGTGAGAAAAATGATGAAATCATAAACAGCCTCTCGGGCAAATCATCGCTCATATACAGCCCCTCAGCAAACCTTACAGTCACCCATGCCTCTCGGGCATACCTCACAGTCACTCCTGCCACTCGGGCATACCTCACAGTCACTCCTGCCACTCGGGCATACCTCACAATCACTCATGCTACTCGGGCATACCTCACAATCACTCATGCCTCCCAGTCACTCAGCACTCCGCACTCGGCACTCGTGCTCAGTAGGTACCTGCGCTCACTGGGGGTGTATACAGACTCCGGAGGGGCTCCTTTAGCCCAAGCGCTATATCAAGCCAAATCATGGCATAAATCACTCAGGCCCTTGGCCTATATAGAACATGCTGCGACATGCAGCCCGATCCCACAAATATACTCACAAATCAGTCCTCGGCCTCACTCAGTCATAAACCTCTCGAGCCACTTGGGCATTTCAGTAAAAACATGGCATTCAACCCAAAACAACATTTATATGCATCAAAATAGAGTAATAAAACTGAGTTATGCAGTAAACAAGTATAACCATGACTGAGTATAGATTTTCAATCGAAAACAGTGAGAGGATAGTAAGAAAAGGCCGCTAAGGGTCCAAACATCACTGGCACAAGGCCCAAACATGGCATTCGGGCCAATTTACAGAAACTCTTTCTGAAACATATAAGTATCATATAATTTCAACAAAATATGCAACTTTACGGTTGCTATGGGACGGACCAAGTCACAATCCCCAACAGTGCACGCCCACCGTCATCTAGCATGTGCGACGCCTTAAAATAGTAGAATGATACGAAATCCGGGTTTTCATACCCCCAGGACTAGATTTACAATTGTTACTTACCTCAAACCGGTCAAATCTCTACCCCGCAATGCTCTTGCCTTTGGACTCGGCATCCAAATGCTCCAAATCTATTCACAATCAGTACAATACCATCAATATACGCTAATGGAATGAATTCCACAAGAAAAACTATCAAATTAGCCCAAAACCCGAAATTGGCTCAACCCCGGCCCCCAGACCCACGTCTCAAAATCCGACAAAAATTTACAAAACTAGGAAGCTCGTCCACTCACGAGTCCATACATACAAAATTTATTAAAATCCGACAACAAAATCCCCTTCAAAACCTCAAAATTCCATTTTAGAAACTCTTCCACTTTTCCCCAATATTTTACTCCAAATTACAATTTAGATGATAAAAATCAAGATATAATCATGGAATTTAACCATAATCAAGTGAGAAACACTTACCCCAATAAACTCCCTACAAATCCCTTCAAATCTCGCCTAAATCCGTGGTCTCTAGCTCAAAATGTGAAAAATGAGTCCAAACCCTCGATTTTGGAATTTAACACTGCTACCCAGATTTTCCTTAATCGCGATCGCGGAAATGTCCTCGCAATCACGAAGAATAACTTCGCCCCCTCAGAAATTTACTCTACACGAACGCGTAACACCTCACACGAACGTGATGCACTAACTGCTTAAACCTACGCGATCGCATCCTACCTCACGCGATCGCGTAGAGCAATCACCTCACCTCTTCACGAACTCAATACCTCTACGCGAACGCGACATTGGCCATGCGTTCGCGAAGCACAACTTTACACACTCACGCGATCACGTCTAAAACTCTGCGATGGCAGAGAACAACTCGCCTCTACCCCAAATAAGCCTACGCCATCGCGGACCTGACCACATGATCGCGTATAAGGAAACCAGAGAGTTCATACCAGCAGATGAGCCATTTTGCAAAGTCCAAAAACAATACGTTAACCCCCCTAAACTCACCTGAGGCCCCCGGAACCTCAACCAAACATACCAACCAATCCTAAAATACCATACGAACTTAGTCGAACCTTCGAATCCCTCAAAATAACAACAAAATACCAAATTGCCCTCGGATTCAAGCCTAAGAACTTCTAAATTTCTAAATTCGGCAACCGATGTTGAAACTAACCAAACCACGTCCGAATGACCTCAAATTATGCACACACGTCACAAATGACTCTACGAACCTACTCCAACTTCCGGAATTCCATTCCGACCCCGATATCAAATTTTCCACTACCGACCAAAATCGCCAAATTTCCAACTTTCGCAAATTCAAGCCTAATTCCACTCCGGACCTCCAAATCATATTCCGGACGCGCTTCTAAGTCCAAAATCACCTAACGAAGCTAATGGAACCATCAAAATTAAGTTCTGAAATTGTTTACACATAAGTCAATATCTGGTTGACCTTTCCAACTTAAGCTTCTAATAAAGAGACTAATTATCCCAATTCACCTAATATATCATAATATAGCTGAAGAACACAAAAAGAAGCAGAAATAGGGGGAAACGGGGCTATAACTCCCCAAAACACCGGCTGGGTCGTTACATCCTCCCCCTCTTAAACAACCATTCATCCTCGAACGGGTCTAGAAACATACCTGGAGTCTCGAATAGGCATGGATATCTACTCCGCATCTCCCGCTCGGTCTCCCAGGTGGCCTCCTCCACAGGCTGACCTCTCCACTGCACCTTCATTGAAGCTGTATCCTTTGACCTCAACCTTCGAACCTGCCGATCCAAAATAGCCACCGGCTCCATATCATAAGTCATATCACCCTCCAACTAAACCGTGTTGAAGTCCAAAACATGGGACGGATCTACAATATTGTTCCGGAGCATGGAAACATGAAACATTGGGTGCACACTCGACAAGCTGGGTGGCAAGGCAAGCTTATAAGCCACCTCCCCAATCCTCTGAAGCACCCCAAAAGGCCCAATAAACCGGGGGCTCAACTTGCCCCTCTTCCCAAACCCCATAACACCCTTTATGGGTGATACCTTCAGCAAAACCTTCTCCCCATCCATGAAAGATACATCACGGACCTTTCTGTCCGCATAGCTCTTCTTCCTAGACTGCGCCGTGCGAAGCCGCTCCTGAATCAATTTCACCTCATCTAATGCATCATGGACCAAGTCTGTATCCAAGAACCTAGCCTCACCCGGATCAAACTATCCAACCGGAGATCTACACCTCATCCCATATAAAGCCTCGTACAGAGCCATCTGAATACTCGACTGATAACTGTTGTTATATGCAAACTCCGCGAGTGGTAGAAACTGGTCCCATGAACCCCCAAAGTCAATAACATAAGCGTGCAACATGTCCTCCAATATCTGAATAGTGTGCTCGGACTGCCCATCCGTCTGAGGGTGAAACGTTGTGCTCAACTCAACCTGAGTACCCAACTCTTGCTGCACGGCCCTCCAAAATTACGAAGTGAACTGAGTAGCCCTATTTGAAATGATGGAAACTGGGACACCATGCAGGCGAACAATCTCTCTGATGTAAATCTCAGCCAACAGCTCCGAAGTGTAAGTAGTACCAACTGGAATGAAGTGCGCAAACTTGGTCAGCCGATCCACAATAACCCAAATAGCATCGAACTTCCTCGAAGACTGTGGGAGCCCAACTACAAAGGCCATGGTGATCCGCTCCCACTTACACTACGGAATGTCTAATCTCTGAAGCAAGTCACCCGGTCTTTGATGCTCATACTTAACCTGCTGAAAGTTGAGACACCAAGCTAAAAATCAAACTATATCCTTCTTCATCCGCCTCTACCAATAGTGCTGTCTCAAATCCTGGTACATATTCGCGGCACCCTGATGGATGGAATACCGCGAGTTGTGGGCCTCCCCGAGAATCAACTCCCGAAGCCCATCTACATTAGGCACACATATCCGGCCATGCATACTCAATATGCCGTCATCACCAATAATCACATCCCTAGCATCACCTCTCCGAACCTTGTCCTGAAGAACGAGCAAGTGGGGGTCATCATACTGACGCTCCCTGATACGGTCATAAAGAGAAGACCTGGAGACCACGCAAGCCAATATCCGACTAGGCTCCGAAATATCCAAACTGAAAAGCTGGCCCGCTAAGGCCTGAACATCCAATGCCAAAGGTCTCTCTACTGCTGGAAGATACGCTAAACTCTCCAAACTCTCTACTCGGCGACTCAAAGCATCGGCCACCACATTGGCCTTCCCCGGATGGTACATAATAGTGATATCATAGTCCTTAAGAAGCTCCAACCATCTCCGTTGCTGAAAATTAAGATCCTTCTTCTTGAACAGATGCTGCAGACTCCGGTGATTAGTATAGATCTCACAATGAACCCCATACAAATAATGACGCCAAATCTTCAAGGCATGAACAATTGCTGCTAACTTAAGATCATGGACATGATAGTTCTTCGCATGGGTCTTCAACTGGCGCGAGGCATAGGCAATCACCATACCCTGCTGCATCAAAAGACAACCAATGCCTATCATCGAGGCATCACAATACACGGTGTAAGAACCTGAAGCTGATAGCAGAACTAACACTGGAGCTGTGGTCAAAGCAGTCTTGAGCTTCTGAAAGCTCTCCTCACATTCATCCGACCACCTGAATGGAGCACCCTTTTGGGTCAATCTGGTCAAGGGCGATGCAATAGATGAAAATCCTTCCACAAAATGACGGTAGTAACCCGCCAAACCAAGAAAGCTCCTAATCTATTTGGCTGAGGACAGTCTGGGCCAACTATGCACCACCTCTATCTTCTTCGGGTCCACCTGAATACCCTCACTGGACACCACGTTTCCTAAGAATGCTACTGCACTGAGCCAAAACTCACACTTGGAGAACTTTGCATAAAGCTTCTCCTCCCTCAATCTCTGTAATACAATCCTCAAATGTTGAGCATGCTCCTTCTGGCTACGAGAGTACACCAGTATGTCATCAATGAATACAACAATGAATGAGTCCAAATAGGGATGGAATACACTGTTCATCAAATGCATGAACGTTGTTTGGGCATTGGTCAACCCAAAAGACATCACTAAGAACTCATAATGGAGATATCGGGTCCTGAAAGTTGTCTTAAGAATATCTGAATCCCGAATCTTTAGCTGGTGATAATCGGACCTCAAATCAATCTTGGAGAACACCCTCGCTCCCTGATGCTGGTTGAATAAATCATCAATACGAGGCAAAGGATACTTGTTTTTGACTGTGACCTTGTTCAACTGCCTGTAATCAATACACATTCTCATGGAACCATCCTTCTTCTTTACAAATAGAATCGGTACACCCCAAGGTAACACACTAGGCTGAATAAACCCCTTATCAAGGAGTTCCTAAAGCTGTTCTTTCAATTCCTTCAACTCCGCCGGTGCCATACAATACGGTGGAATAGAAATGGGCTGAGTGCCTGGCACCAAATCAATACCTAAGTCAATATCCCTGTCAAGCGGCATGCCCGGCAGGTCTGCAGGAAACACATCCTGAAAATCACGTACCACTAGAAGAGAATCAATGACAGGAGTCTCTGCACTAACATTCCTCACAAAAGCCAAATAAGATCGGCATTCCTTCTCAACCATACGCTGAGCCATCAAATATGAAATCACCCTACTTGGTACATAATCTACAAAACCTCTCTACTCAACCCTCAAAAATCCTGGCATAGCCAACGTCACCATCTTAGCGTGACAATCTAGAACAACATGACATGGCGATAACTAATACATACCCAATACCACATCAAAGTCAACCTTACTGAGCAGTAAAAGGTCTACTTGGGTCTCCAGACCCCCAATAGTCACCACACATGACCGAGATATGCGGTCCACAACAATAGTATCACCTACAGGAGTAGACACATGAACGGATGAAAATAAAGACCCACGAGGCAAATTCAGAAAATGGGCGAAATACGAGGAAAAATATGATTACGTGGAACCAGGGTCAAATAATACTGAGGCATCTCTGTCAAAAACTGAGACAATACCTGTAATCATAACATTTGAAGCAATAGCATCTGGTCTAGCAAGGAGGGCATAGAAACGGGCCTGGCCACCCCTTGATCTGCCTCCCCCTCTAGGGCGACCCCTAGCTGACTGACCTCCATCCCGAGCTGACTGGGTAGGTGGTGAAGTAACTGGTGATGAAGTCCAAGGCTGACTCCTCTACTGAGATAGACCTCCATGATGACGAGGACACTGCCTCCCTATATGCCCAAACTCCCCACACTCAAAACAACTCCCTGGTGCTGGTGGCGGGAACTGAAGGGAGCCCCGAGCATCGGGATAACCAGTAGAAGAACCTGGCATAGGGGAGCCCTGAACTGATGGAGCACGGGATGAACTCTGAGCTGGAAGGGCACTAAGTGATGAGTGTCTCTGATGAGAAACATGGCCAGATAATGCACCACGGCGAAATGGCCGAGCTGACTGAGCCTATCTGAAATGACGACCTCTACCGTGCTGAAACTGACCCCCAAAAGGAGCACCGCTGAATCCACCCTGACCACCAGGCCTCTTGGCCTCCCTCTCAACCCTCTCCTGATCGTGAACCATCTTAATCTATCAAGAAATGTCGACAACCTCATCAAAGGTAGAATCATACACCCTCTCTATGGTCATAAGCAACTGTAGCTAAAAAGTGAGACCATCAGTAGACCTCATGATCCTCTCCCTATCCGTGGGAACCAACCAGATCGCATGATGGGCCAACTCGGAGAACCGCATCTCATACTGCATCACAGACATATCACCCTGGCGAAGCCGCTCAAACTGTCTGCGTAGCTCCTCACTGTGGGATTGAGACACAAAGTTCTCCAAAGAGACCACGTAGAACTGATGCCAAGTAAGGGGTGTTGCACCAACAAGCCTACGCCTCTCGTAAGTCTCCCATCATCTTAGTGCAGCCCCGGAGAACTGAAAAGTAGTGAATGAGACCCCTCAGGTCTCCAAAATACCAGCAATACGGAGTATCCTCTGACACCTGTCCAAGAAATCCTGAGCATCCTCTCTCTCTGTGCCACTGAAAGGTGGTGGCTGGAGTCTCCCAAACTTCTCCAACCTACGCTGATCATCCTCAGGCATAGCAAGAACCACATAATCTTGTGCAGCTGTAACCGGCTGGGCTAGTGGCCCCTCCGGAGTTTGATGTCCCTGAACAACTTGCTCGGGTGTGCCAGCGACGGGAGTCGGAGTGCGTCCCCTGGCCTGAGAAGTGGTTGTGGCCGTCGAGATAGAGACCACATGAGCAAGGCCGGTACACATTATCAGAATCTGAGCTAGGGCCTCCCGAAGTCCTGGAATCACAATAGGCACAAGTGGTGCCTAAGATGGAGCATCAACAACTGGAACCTGGTCCTGATCTCGGACAACTGGTGGATCTGCAAGTACTGCCCCAGCGGATGTACAGGCTGCTCCTCTGCCTCTACCACGACCTCTACCACAGCCTCGGCCTCTCGCGGCCCTGGCTGATGGTACTGGTGGATGGCCCTCCTGACTGGTAGCATGAGTCCTCACCATCTGTGAGAGAATGAAACAAAAGATGTTTAGTTACTAGAATCAACAGACTCACACGACAAGAATTCAAGAATGTGGAGTTTCCTAAAGGTTCTGCAGCCTCTAGAAGATAAGTACAGACGTCTCTGTGCCGATCCACAAGATCCTACTAAACCCGCTCATGACTCGTGAGACCTATGTAACCTAGGCTCTGATAGCAATCTGTCACGACCCAAACTAATCCCTGTCGTGATGGCGCCTATCGTGGAACTAGGCAAGCCTACTCATTCCAAAACAAACCGATATTTTCATTTCAAGGATAATTTCAAGGCTATTTAGTGTAAAAACCTTCGTAAAGGAGTTCAAATCAAAAATAAAAATGCGGAAAAGAAAAGCCCGACATCGGGGTGTCACTAGTCATGAGCATCTACTACCATTTGTCTGACAATATCAAGACTAACATAGTCTGAAAAATAGCTAAATACAACTAAAGGAAGATAAGAGGGAGAAGAGCAGGGGTTGCGGTCGCCAAGCAGCTACCTTGCTATCCCCGAGAAAATCTGCAACCAGAATAATCAACAACCGCTACTGTGTCCAGCTACACCTGGATCTACACACAAGGTGCAGGGAGTAACGTGAGTACGCCAACTCAGTAAGTAACAACAATAAATAAAGACTGAGCAGTAGTGACGAGCAATAAAGCATACAAAGTTCATATCATGAAATCTCAATAGAATACAACATGCGTTTAAAATCAGGATTTGAATCAAAACATCTCGTTTAAACCCAGTTCCAATGAAATTATTTAAAGATATTTTTCAACAGTTTTCAAACAGAGGCTAAATGCAAAGGTAATAAAAATGATGAAATCATAAACAGTCCCTCAGGCAAAACATCACTCATATACAGCCCCTCGGGCAAACCTCACAGTCACTCATGCCACTCGGGCATACCTCACAATCACTCATGCCACTCGGGCATACCACACAATCACTCATGCCTCCCAGTCACTCAGCACTCGGCACTCGCACTCAGTAGGTACCTTTGCTTACTAGGGGTGTGTACAGACTCCGGAGGGGCTCCTTCAGTCCAAATGCTATATCAAGCCAAATCATGGCAAAAATCACTCAGGCCCTTGGCCTATATCGAACATGCTGCGACGTGCAGCCCAATCCCATAAATATCCTCACAAATCAGGCCCTCGGGCTCACTCAGTCATAAACCTCTCAAGCCACTCAGGCATTTCAGTAAAAATAGGGCATTCAACCCAACACAACATTTATATGCATCAAAATAGAGTAATAAAACTGAGTTATCCAGTAAACAAGTATAACCATGATTGAGTATAGATTTTCAATCAAAACCAGTGAGAGGATAGTAAGAAAAGGCCCCTAAGGGTCCAAAAAGCACTGGCACAAGGCCCAAACATGGCATTCAGCCCAATTTACAGAAACTCTTTCTGAAATATATAAGAATCATATAATTTCAACAAAATATGCAACTTTACAGTTGCTATGGGATGGACCAAGTTACAATCCCCAAATGTGCACGCCCACCGTCACCTATCATGTGCGTCACCTCAAAATAGTAGAATGATACCAAATCCAGGTTTTCGTACCCCCAGGACTAGATTTACAATCGTTACTTACCTCAAACCGGTCAAATCTCTACCCCGCAATGCTCTTGCCTCTGGACTCGACCTCCAAATGCTCCAAATCTATTCATAATCAGTACAATACCATCAATATACGCTAATGGAATGAATTCCACAAGAAAAACTATCAAATTAGCCCAAAACCCGAAATTGGCTCAACCCCGGCCTGCGGGCCCACATCTCAAAATCCGATGAAACTTACAAAACTAGGAAGCTCGTCCACTCACAAGTCCATACATATAAAATTTATTAAAATCCGACAACAAAATCCCCTTCAAAACCTCAAAATTCCATCTTAGAAACTCTTCCACTTTTCCCCAATTTTTCACCCCAAATCACAATTTAGATGATAAAAATCAAGATATAATCACGGAATTTAACCAAAATCAAGTGAGAAACACTTGCCCCAATCAACTCCCTAAAAGTCCCTTCAAAACTCGCCTAAATCCGTGGTCTCTAGCTCAAAATATGAAAAATGAATCCAAACCCTCGATTTTGGAATTTAACACTGCTGCCCAGATTTTCCTTAATCGCGATCACGTAAAAGTCCTCGCGATCGCGAAGAACAACTTCGCCCCCTCAGAAATTTACTCTATGCGAACGCGTAACACCTCACGCGATGAACTAACTGCTCAAACCTACGCGATCGCATCCTACCTCACCCGATCGCGTAGAGCAATCACCTCACCTCTTCACTAGCTCGATACCTCCACGCGAACGCGGCACTGGCCATGCGTTCGTGAAGCACAACTTCACACACTCGCGCGATCGTGTCCCAAACTCTGCGATCGCAGAGTGCAACTCGCCTCTGCCCCAAATAAGCCTACATGATCGCGGACCTGACAACACGATCGCGTATAAGGAAACCAAAAAGTTCATACCAGTAGATCAGTCATTTTGCAAGGTCCAAAATCGATCTGTTAACTACCCGAAACTCACCTGAGGCCCCCGGTACCTCAACCAAACATACCAACCAATCCTAAAATACCATACAAACTTAGTCAAACCTTCGAATCACTCAAAACAACATCAAAAAACCAAATTGCCCTCGGATTCAAGCCTAAGTACTTCTAAATTTCCAAATTCGGTAACCGATGCTGAAACTAACCAAATCACGTCTGAATGACCTCATTTTGCACACACATCAAAAATGACTCTACAAACCTACTCCAACTTTCGGAATTCCATTCCGACCCCGATATTACATTTTCCACTGCCGACCAAAATCACCAAATTTCCAACTTTCGCCAATTCAAGCCTAATTCTACTCCGGACCTCCAAATCACATTCCGGATGCGCTTCTAAGTCCAAAATCACCTAATGAAGCTAATGGAACCATCAGAATTAAGTTTTGAGATCGTTTACACATAAGTCAACATTCGGTTAACCTTTCCAACTTAAGCTTCTAATAAAGAGACTAAGTGTCCCAATTCACCCGATATATCATAATATAGCTGAAGAACACAAAAGAGAAGCAGAAATGGGGGAAACGGGGCTATAACTCCCAAAATGACCGGTCAGGTCGTTACAATTGCTTAGCTTGCTCGACATTTGATTTGGCTTGTTCGAGGTAAGTAACTCTTCTAATCTTGGAGATGAGGGTATGAACCCTGAATATATGTATTATTTGAATTGTTGGGAGGTGACGCACATGCTAGGTGACGGGCGTGTGGGCGTGCACTACAGAAATTGTGACATAATTATTTCTGTGGAATTTGGTAGTTAAATAATCTTGGCATTTTCCATGTGATTTTATGTGTTAAAGAAATTGAGTTGAAAAGCATATTAAAAATCACGTTGAGGCTATGTTCCAGTATTATTGGGACCCACAGAGGTCATATTGCTGTGAATTATTTGTTTAAAATTGAAAATTCATACTCAGTCATATTCATGTTATTACATATCATATCTCAGTCTCTGTTGTTATTTATTGATACATCATATCATTATGTTTTGGCTATTTTTATGACATTGTGAGCCCATGAGAGAGAGAATGGAGAAACTGATGACTGAGTGAGGCCGAGGGCCTGATTGTGAGGATTATTATGTGGATCGGGGCTGCCCGCCTGCAGCAGGCCTTATAGGCTTTATTATAGCACGTGAGTTATCCGTGCAGACGTAATTTATCCGTGTGGATCCAGATATTATTATAGCACGTGAGTTATCTGTGCAATATGTGAGTTGTCCGTGTGGATCCAGATATTATTATAGCACGTGAGTTGTCTGTGCATCACGTGAGTTGTCCGTGCAGATTATAGCGCTTGGGCTGTAGGATCCCCTCATGAATCTGAACACCTCCAGTGAGCGCAGGTACCTACTGAGTGTGAGTGCTGAGCGATTGGGAGGACTGAGTGACTGGGAGGACTGAGTGACTGGGAGGACCAAGTGAAATGATACTCTGAGAGTATGCATATGATTTTATCACTGAGTTGCATCGCATTGACATGCACACATGACATACATGCATAGAGATGTATTTTCCTCATGATGTAGTATCACACCATTCATGATTTCTCACACATGTTGACAGATGGGCATAGTGATGCATTCGTTTTACACGGGTTAACTGGAAAGAAAATGAAACATCTCATTCATTATTGAAAGGATTTTGGGAAAATTATTGCTTTCAAACTTATTCATATTTTTGGAAAATTTTGGTAAACGATTTGGGTTTTTCACTGATGTACTTAAAAGGAAGAACTATTTTTAGAAATCATGACTTAGGTGAGTATTTTATTTCTGAGTTACTTCTTATATTATTGGCCTTACGTTGTTATGGACTGTGGTGAACTATTGGTTTTGGACCTGACCTTGGTAAAAGCTCGTCACTGTTTTCAACCTAAGGTTAGGTTTGTTATTTACTCAGTACATGGGGTTGGTTGTACTGATACTACACTTCTGCACATTGCGTACAGATGTTGGCTGTTGTTGTTGTTGTGCTCGATGGTTGCCAGATTTGAAGATGTACCTGTGTTCCTGTTGTAGCTGCCTCTTGTTCATGGTAGCCTTAGATTTATAAAAGCTCAGCTATGTACTATTCAAACAGACTATGTATTTATTTCATCTCCGTTTTGTAAACTCTATTCTTAGAAGCTCATAATTTGTACTACCAGTTCTTGGGGAATGTATAAGGTTAAGATCTTTATTTACTTAAATTGCTTTAATAATTGCTATGGGAATTGGATAATTAAAAGTTGGCTTACCTAGCGGGTTGGGTTAGGTGCCATCATGACTAGTTGGATTTTGGGTCGTGACATA
>AWOL01S0009967.1:22083-62280 GCA_000715115.1 Nicotiana otophora
ATATATATATATATATATATATGTGTGTGTGTGTGTGTGTGTGTGTGTGTTTAAATTACTTTTATATGGATAATGTATCCTATCTATGTATGTATATATATACATATATGTACATAATATTTATACTATACTATATTATATATATATATATATATATATATATCGAATATATCTTATATATTATACACTTAGTATATATACTATAATATACTATATATACTATACTATACTATATATACATCTTATATAGCTTACATAAGATGTTGTAACGACCCGACTTGTCGTTTTAAGAATTAACACCCCGTTCAGTGACTTAAGGTCTCGATCAGCTTCGTAATATGTATTATGACCCGCAAGTGTGGTCGAGTTTGATTTTCGGAAGATTCGAAATTTAATTAAAAGAACAATTCTCATTTTTGAAACTTAAATGAAAAGAGTTGACCGGAGATTTGACTTATGTGTAAACGACCTTGAATTCGAATTCTAATGATTTCAATAGCTCCGTATGGTGATTTTGGACTTAGGAGCGTGTCCGAAAAATTATTTGGAAGTCCGTACTGGAATTAGGATTGAAATGGCGAAAATAGGAAGTTTAAGTTGGAAGTTTGACTAGGGAGTTGACTTTTTGATTTGATAGGTTTCGGCGTCGAATCTAGAAGTTGAAATTTCTTAGTTTCATTAAGCTTGAATTGGGGTATGATTCGTGGTTTTAGCGTTGTTTGATGTGATTTGAGGTTTCGACTAAGTCCGCAATATGTTTAGAGACTTGTTGGTATGCTCGAACGGGGTACTGAGTGGCTCGGGTGAGTTTCGGGGTAGTTTCAGACCATTTCTAGGCCATTTTTAGTTGCTGGTTTTTGGCCACAGAGGTATGCATCACGATCGCGGACAAACAGTCGCGATCACGAAGAGCAATTTTACTTTTTCGATACTGTGAATCGCGATCGCGGAAAACTTTTCGCGATCGCGTAGAGGAAACTCCTGCCGGAGTGACCCAACTTTGGAAGCTCATATCTCACAATCTATAAGGAATTTGGAGATAATCTAAAAGTGAACGTTGTAGACCTTTGTGTCTAGGTTTCAAAAAGGTAAATTATTTGTCATTTGGAGGTGTGTACAAAAAGTTATGGTGGATACACTACAGGCTGTCCGAGAGGAGTTTGGAAATCTCTGTTGCATAGGGTTGATTTTGGAAGCTTATATCTCGAAATATATAAAGAATTCGGAGATGAGAAACAGATGAAATTTATATCCTTTGGAGTCTAGGTTTCATAAAGTTAAACCATTCATCATTTGGAGTTTTGTACAAAAAGTTATGACTATTATACTAGAGGCTGTCCGGAAGCGTTGGGGAGTTTGTTCTTCGCGATTGCGATTGCTTTTCTGCGATCGCGAAGAGCAATTTTGGGGCTGAAAAATTTTGTGTTTCGCGATCGCGAAGAGTAAATACCTGAGCAGTAGCTATATTTCGAGGTTTCAACCATTTTTAACATATTTGGAGCTTTGGAGCTCGGATTGAAGAGATATTTGAGGCGATTTTCACCATATGGATTGGGGTAAGTGTTCTATATCCTAAAGTATTTATATTTTATGAATCTATGATTATATTCATCGTTTAATTCGGATTTTAATCGAAAAAATCAAGATTTTTGTAAAATCTTCCAAAACCAAAAATTTAAGATTTGGAGGTCGAGTTGTTATAGGAAATTCAATAAAATTGGTATGGTTGAACTCGTATCGGAAAGGGTGTTCGGATTTCATAAAAATTGTGTCGGGTTCCGAGGGGCAGGCCCCACATTGACTTTTGTTGGCTTTTTGGAATAAATTTTTAAGTCAACGTATTATTATCCAGAATTGTTTTCGATGAATTTTAATGAAGTTATACAATTAATTTTGATAGATTTGAGTGATCCGGAGGTCAATTCAAGCAAGAAGGCGATTTTGGAATATCGGCATAACTTCAAAAAGATAAGTGTCTTGCTTAACCTCGAGTGGGGGAAATACCACTTAGGCATTGAGTATTATGTGCAAATTGTGTAATTGAAAACCATGTACGCGAGGTGACGAGTACGTACTTGGTTTATATGTGTAAATTTCGTTGATTAAAATCCTTAGACACCCTTAGGTATTAAATTAGAAATTATTGACACTTATTAAATCCTCTATTTGTCATGCCAAGATCCTTGTTTGTTGAAATTGTTTTATACGATGATTTGCTGTGATTGCCACCTTGATTTTATGTGAAATATTATTTTGTTGAGTTGTTCACTTCCGGATATTTTTGTTAAGATTTGTGCACATTATGGTCGAGCCATGTGCTCCTTATTGTAAAAAATAATATATTGTTGATTTTTGTGGCAAGTTATAATATTTGGGTACTTGATGTGCAATTTGTGATATGTTGTAAGATTTGAGCACTTGATGTGCAATTTGTGATATGTTGTAAGATCTGAGCACTTGATGTGCAATTTGTGAAATGTTATAATATTTGGGCACTTGAGGTGCAAGTTGTATTATGCTGTGATATTTGGGCACTTGAGGTGCGATTTGTGAAATATTGTGATATTGATACGCATGCAGTGAGATAAGGGTGGCTTGAAACGTGTGGCTAGTAGGGGAACTACTAGAAGTCATGCGGTGATATAAGGTCAGGGTGTTGAAACTCATGCGGGGAGATAAGGGTGGCTTGAAACACGTGGCTAGTAGGGGAACTACTAGAAGTCATGCGGTGTGATAAGGATGGCTAAAACACAGGATGCTATTTCGGGAAAAATAATTTATTTAAAATTAAATGTGAAGGCTCCCGTGGTGATATAAGAAAATGAGATATTGTGAATTTATTTATGCTTTGTGACTACGAGGCGGTACCTCGGGAGTGTCCTGTTGATATTTCTTTATTTATGTTCTTGCCTTGGGTGATATAGTTTCATTTAATATGTAAATTCTTGTCTTCTTCCGTGATGTACTAGTTGACTTTATTATTATGTGTTTAGTGCTCCTAGTTGTATTGTGTTGGCTTTGGCTTTTTAGCACGAGACTCTGAAGAAGTATATTTCTAGTTTTTCTTACTGATTTTCGATGATTGAGTTGATTTAAATAAAATGAATTATTATTATGTTTTAAATTAAATAGTTTTACAACCAAGCCAATAGTTTATCTGATGCTTTAATTTAAGTGCAATGTTATTTTCTTCACCCAAATGATTTTAAAAAAAATAAATTCAATTCTTTGTTGATTTCTTACTTGATTTAAAAATTCTAAACTCACTTTAGTGGAAATAAATTGATCATGTGGATCTTATATACATTGAGGATATTGGCATGTGAATTGTCCGTGCAGTTGNATAATATTTGGGCACTTGAGGTGCAAGTTGTATTATGCTGTGATATTTGGGCACTTGAGGTGCGATTTGTGAAATATTGTGATATTGATACGCATGCAGTGAGATAAGGGTGGCTTGAAACGTGTGGCTAGTAGGGGAACTACTAGAAGTCATGCGGTGATATAAGGTCAGGGTGTTGAAACTCATGCGGGGAGATAAGGGTGGCTTGAAACACGTGGCTAGTAGGGGAACTACTAGAAGTCATGCGGTGTGATAAGGATGGCTAAAACACAGGATGCTATTTCGGGAAAAATAATTTATTTAAAATTAAATGTGAAGGCTCCCGTGGTGATATAAGAAAATGAGATATTGTGAATTTATTTATGCTTTGTGACTACGAGGCGGTACCTCGGGAGTGTCCTGTTGATATTTCTTTATTTATGTTCTTGCCTTGGGTGATATAGTTTCATTTAATATGTAAATTCTTGTCTTCTTCCGTGATGTACTAGTTGACTTTATTATTATGTGTTTAGTGCTCCTAGTTGTATTGTGTTGGCTTTGGCTTTTTAGCACGAGACTCTGAAGAAGTATATTTCTAGTTTTTCTTACTGATTTTCGATGATTGAGTTGATTTAAATAAAATGAATTATTATTATGTTTTAAATTAAATAGTTTTACAACCAAGCCAATAGTTTATCCGATGCTTTAACTTAAGTGAAATGTTATTTTCTTCACCCAAATGATTTCAAAAAAACATAAATTCAATTCTTTGTTGATATTTTACTTGATTTAAAAATTCTAAACTCACCTTAGTGGAAATAAATTGATCATGTGGATCTTATATACATTGAGGATATTGACATGTGAATTGTCCGTGCAGTTGTGATATGAAATGAGGGCACGGGGTGCCGAAAAAATATAATGATTTAATTATGGGCACGAAGTGCGGTTGAGATATGAAAAATGGGTTGAGGCACGTGTTTATGAAAAATATGAAAATGGGCTGAGACCCATATTTTTATGATTATGAAATGAGGTGTCATATGGTGACTTTTTGTAACGATCCGACCGGTCGTTTTGAGCATTTACTCTCCTTTCAACTATTTGAAGTCTTGAATAGCTTCATATGATATAATATGACGTGTGTGAATTTGTTGGTGTTGATTTTCAGGTGTTTCAAGATTAGTTCGGAAGAATGAATTTTATGTTGGAAGCTTAACTAAGAAAGGTTAACCGAAGCTTGACTTATGTGTAAACGACCCAGGAATAGAATTTTGATGATTCCAATAGCAACGTATGGTGATTTTGGACTTTGGAGCATGTCCGGAAAATTATTTGGAGGTCGGTAGAAGAATTAGGCTTGAAATGGCGAAAGTTGAATTTTTGGGAAGTTTGACCGGGGAGTTGACTTTTGGTGGATTTTGGAATGTTAACGAAATGGATTTCGGACAAAAAGAGCTGCTGGAATGTTTCTGCTGCAGAAGCTGTTTTTGGACAGCAACTAGTGCAATCGCAAAGCTGACTTTGGAAGCTTATATATCGAAATCTATAAGGAATCAGAAAATTATCAAAACATGAAAGTTATATTCCTTTGATTCTAGTTTCTAGAAAGTTAAACCATTCATCATCTGGACATTTGTACAAAAAGTTATTATTGACTGACTAAAGCTGGTACTGTAGATTGTGGCTACAGCAGTGTGCATCGTCAGAAATTTCTGCTGCACAAGACTGATTTTGGGAGCTTATATCGTGCAATCTATAAGGAGTTGGGCGATGAGAAAAACATGAAAGTTGTAGCTCTTTGTATCTAGTTTGAAGAAAGGTAAACTGTTTGGCAGTTGGAGTTGAGTTCAAGAAGTTATGGTTGATACACTACAGGTTGTTGGGGAAGAGTTTGATGTTTTCAACATAAGCATGTAATGATCTAAAGGTCCATTTTTAGTTCGAGAGATCTAAATTCTATTTTGAGACTTCCGGGATTTTGATAATGAATTGTAGGAGTGATTTGGAAAGTTTGGTCTAATTTCATCAAGTCGCGATTGGGTTTTTAGCGTGAAACATGATTTAATTGTTTAACGAGCAAAATTGATATCGCATTGAGAAAAGGAGCTCCGAATTAAGTTTTGATTGAACGCATAGGTTTGTATTATTATTTGTGACTCATAGGAACAAGAATCGTCAAATTCCGAGTTCGTACGATGGAGTTAGAGCATTTTTAGAGAAAATAAAACTACTGGTGTAAACAGTTCTGGTGCGCACCTTTAGCGACAAGATTTGACACTTTTAGCGACGAGATTGGACTTTTAGCGACCAGAATAGTGTGTTTTAGGCAGAAACTTAAGGACCAAAAATGGTCATTTTCTTCATTTCATTTTGGATTTTTCGAGCACGGTTCTTGGGCGATTTTGAGGATTTTTTCAAGACTTCAACTTGGGTAAGTGTCCTATATCCAAAAGTTATTATATTTCATAAATCCATGGTTATATTCATCATTTATTTCGGATTTAAATGGAAGAAATTAAAATTTTCGCAAAACCTCTCAAGAACGAAAAGTTTAGATTTGGAGATCGAGTTGTTATCGGAATTTGATAAAATTGAATGGGTTGTCGGATTTTGTGAGTTTCGTCAGATTCTGAGACGTGGGCTCCACAGGCAATATTTGAGTTAAATTTCGGATTTTTATGAAAAATTTGCATTTTCTTATGGAATTAATTCCAATAAATTTTATTGACTGAATCTAATTATTTGTGGCTAGATTCGAGGCATTTGGAGGCTAATTCACGAGGCAAATGCTTAGCTGAATAAGAATTTCACTGTTTAAGGTAAGTAACAGTTTAAAATCTGGCCTTGAGCCAAATTATTATATTATATGAGTATTTTGGAGGTGACGCACATGCTAAGTGACGGGCGTGTGTGCATGCATCGTGAAAATTGGGATTTGGTCCATTCTGTGAAACTGGAAAGTTGAATAAGCTTGTTGTTAGCCATGTGCCCTTTCTGTGCTATAGAAATTTGACAGTGAATCATGCTTAGGCTATGTGTTGGTGCTGTAAAGACCACAGAGGTCGTGTACATGTTGAATTATCTGCTAAATTATTGTTTTGTACCCAGTCACAGTTTACTTATTTATTTTATCTCAGTCTCTATTGTTCATTATTGATGCATCATATTATTGTTGTTTAGGCTGATTATCATGACTATTGAGAGCCCGAGAGACTGGAGAGTGTTATGACTGAGTGAGGCCGAGGGCCTGATTGTGAGATATTATACTATAGCACGTGAGTTGTCCGTGCACCACGTGAGTTGTCCGTGCGGATCCAGATATTATACTATAGCACGTGAGTTGTCCGTGCACCACGTGAGTTGTCCGTGCGGATCCAGATATTATACTATAGCACGTGAGTTGTCCGTGCACCACGTGAGTTGTCCGTGCGGATCCAGATATTATACTATAGCACGTGAGTTGTCCGTGCACCACGTGAGTTGTCCGTGCGGATCCAGATATTATACTATAGCACGTGAGTTGTCCGTGCACCACGTGAGTTGTCCGTGCGGATCCAGATATTATACTATAGCACGTGAGTTGTCCGTGCACCACGTGAGTTGTCCGTGCGGATCCAGATATTATACTATAGCACGTGAGTTGTCCATGCGGATCCAAATATTATACTATAGCACATAAGTTGTCTGTGCAACACGTGAGTTGTCCGTGCGGTTCCAGATATTGATACTATAGCATGTGAGGTATCCGTACCTCATGTGAGTTGTCAGTGCGGATTATAGCGCTTGGGCTGTAGTAGCCCCTCCGGAGTCTGTACACCCCCAGTGAGCGTAGGTACCTATTAAGTGTGAGTACTGAGGGCTGAGAGCCGAGTGATTGAGCTGTTATGATAAATTGAGTGACTGTTGGCCCGAGAGACTGTACTTGCTTTTCATTTGTTGTTGCACTTAGTTTCTATCTGTCATTTGTTGTGAAATCTATGAAAGATTTTTATATCCGGATTACATGAACTTGAACTGTATAAAAATAATTTGACTTAAAATGCCGAATTTGAAAGCATGTCTATTCTTTGCTAGAATTACTGAAAATGAAATATAACTGTGTAGCTCATCACTATCTTCAGTTCCTTATTTATTATTATCACTTGCTGAGTTGGTTGTACTTATACTACACCCTGTACTACGCATGTAGATCCAGGTGTTCCCGGACATATCGGGTATTGATTCTTTCGCACAGTTGGTTTTTCGGAGATTCAGAAGTAGCTGTCGTGTTTCGCAGACCTTGCCCCTCCTTCCCTATCTCATTGTTTACTGTATTTGGTCTCAGATTTTTATAGACAGTATTTTCCAGACTTGTATTCATATTAGATGCTCATGTACTTAGTGACACCGGGTTTTGGGGGTATTTAAATTTGTACTTGTGAGATTTTCTTCCACTGAAATTAATCATTATGTTTTCGTATTTAAAAGATATGTGGTTTATTGAGATTGTCGGCTTGCCTAGTATTGAGATAGGCGCCATCACGACGAGCTAGATTTTGGGTCGTGACAAGTTGGTATCAGAGCTCTAGGTTACATAGGTCTCACGAGTCATGAGCAGGTTTAGTAGAGTTTTGCGGATCGGTACGGAGATGTCTGTACTTATCTTCGAGAGGCTGCCAAAACCTTAGGAAAATTTCACTTTCTTGTATTTTATCGTGCGGAATTGATTCAGCTTGAAACATAACTCTTTGAATTCCTTCCACGCATTCGTGTGCGCATATGAGTGCTTGGTATCAGTTGTGTATCACTGGCTTGTGATTCCATGAATGAGGTTCGAGATGAGTATTTTATGTTTTGGTGATGGGCCAGTCTGGAGGACTCAAGGCCAGGGTTAGACCGCAACTTAAGCTCGGCAGTTTCAGTTGTAATGTGTATATTTGGACTCATATGTCCGGTAATGTCCCTACGAGTGGAATTTGCGGCTCAATGAGCGGTGGAAGTGACTATATGATGAGTATGATGTGAATATTGCACGTGTCAGGTGGGTTGAATGAGACAGATAAAGTTTACTTGTGACTCAAGAGTCTGCTATTGGGTACTTGATACCTGTTTTGATGTGACGTACAATCTTGAGTTGTGAGTGCATTGACGGATCTGTCATGTTATTTAATTGTGGAGAGAAGTAGATTTTCATGTCAGGTTGATAAGTTCAAACTCAGAAATATTAAGTGATTCCATGGTAATTGTGGGTGCAAAAGGGTATAGCAAGATGCCAATTTGAGGCTAAGCAGGTGGGTTATCTCCTGCGGAGGAATCTACGTAGATATGCTCCTTATAATGTTGAGTGGAGAGTTTCTTTTCTACATGCGGGGCGTATGTGCTGAGATTTGAATTTGAATCTGGTTGAGAAAGTTGACTTGATTGTCGCGAGAATAAATGCTAACTTAGCGGATGATTGAGGTATTCTATGGTGGGTGTTGCATAAGCTTGAGAAGAATTTTCGTTAAACTGACTGCAGTATTATGGCAGTAATAAAGTATGGGTATTATGAGTTATCGAGTGTTTTGTTCTATGGCTTTGAGCCAAGTGGGGGAGTCTGCTATTGACAATTCAATTTCATGGATATATGTTAAATTTTAGTTTTGGTCTGAGGCATACTTGTGGTTTAGTTATGACTTACATAGGTGGAGATCGAGGATGACTCGGGTAAGTAAATTCCTGGATACGAGTTACATTGCACTTTATGAAAATATGAAAAAAATAGAATGATTAAGTTGTTAATTTGAAGGATGTAGTACACACGAAGTATGAATTTGATTGGTCGTGTTAAGGCAAGGTTACTTATTTGAGTGTTGATTGTGCTAAAGGAGAACATGTCTTTTGGCCCGTTTGGGGCAGAGTAAATTAGATTTTAGCAGAGTGGATGACTCTAGAGAGAGTCCTAATGGATTCAAAATGTATATGTGGAAAATTAAAACATTTTCGAATTTGTATATCACTAGAATCAGTTACTTACATTGAATGGTATCGGGATATGCGGTAATTCTGTTTGACAATGTATTCTATATTTCAGTATAAGAAAGGAAACAAGAACAATTTTAAATTCGCATAAGGTATTTTCAGAGTGAGTGTTACGGTTGGGGTAATTATGGAGGTGCTTAAGAATAATACAGTGGCTTATGGGCCTTAGGACGAAGTGGTTTTATGTTAGGATGTCTTGTAGTGAGCTTTGGGTAAGGATAAAAGTGTTCTGACAAGGAGAAATGTCAACTTGAGGGTAATTCAGAAGAAACTAGGAGAAAATAGGACAAATGGGTAACATGCTGGATCAGTATGGTAATGGTATGATCGGTTCTTTTGGTTCTTATGATTAGGTGGGGCTTTACGGGTGTTTTGTGGCAATACTCTCGGATTTGGAAACCTGTGTGGCTTGGTAGAGTTAGAGGAATTTAGTTCTGATAGCTTGGTTATGTGCAAATGGATTTCAAAGTGTTCATGATGGTTTCTACCATGGTTTGAACCAGATATTTTCTACCAGTGTATGGAACGTATTGTGTATTGTGATTTTCTCCTGGAAAGAAGCAAGAGAGAGGTTTCTAACTAATAGGGTATGTAATTTGCTGGTGACTTAGAGTTTATAATGAGATTCTTGTGCCTTTCACATGACAGATGTGGTGTGTTGTGCGGGATTTAGATTTACATGCACAAGGTGACAGTTCATTCTTGAAAGGAAGATCACAAATTTTGGACAGAATGGTCAGTTTCAGATATTTAGATGAATGTTATAACTGCTCGATGATCCCTGAGAAGGGTGCACATTTCAAAAGGTGCATTGTGTTTTGACTTACAAATGTTCATCGGTATTGCGGTACTCACCTGGTTGATAGACTGCTGATATTCAAATTATTGCTATGTGGCATGGAAGAATTATGAAAGTATTCCTCGTGGGATGATCGTGAATGGAAGATGTGTTAGTCATTCTAGTGCTGGAGTTGGGATCGGTTACGGTGATTCATATGTTCAATTAATTTGGAGACCGGGACTTCTCAGAAGTATATTGTTTCGGGTTGCATCATGTTTGAGGTGAGTATTTTATTTTAACTCAGTGGAGGTACTAGTTGCATTACTTATTTGTGATAAATGCGTGCCACGAGTGCGTACATATGGGAGGTTTGAGAATTCATACTTGGAAGAAGGCTTAGGAAAATATATGCCCAGAGTTGACTATTAAGCGTAAAGTTATAACGTTTCTTGTATTCGTACCTTTGTCAAGAACTATATGGACTACATTTGAGGTTACAAAGAGGTTTATTCCCTCAATAAATTAGGTAGTTACTATTTCTGCGTTAAATTGCCGATTTGAAGTGTGATAGCAGGCTTTGCACATGCTTACACTATGGCGTATTATTTATACCCGTCCAGAAGCATGAGAATCTTATTTCATTATTATATACAAGTGTACTTGTTTTATTACTCCTGTATGATATACTGGGACTGGAGGCCTGTGACCATGCCAGGCGATTCATATTATTGGCACGTGAGTTGTCCGTGCCGTGTGTGGGAATTTTATTTCTATAATAATTTATCTGATTTATTAATTTCCTTCCTCTACAATTATGCACATGCGCCTACGGTTATCCTCTTTACAAAATTTGAGAAGTTGGTTGTAACAGTGCGGTTGTGGTGGTGTTTATTGAACTTGCAATACGGTTCTCTTCCTTGAGACATCTCCTATATTTGGGTACACGGATTGCACAATTGTGGCTTGACTTATATTGATGTGGCGTATCTGTGGGATAGTTGTGTTTAATAATATAAGGTTATTGGACCTAGAATGGGTACTGTCAGGTTTGATTACGATATATTCGGGAGGATAATATTGAAAGTCTGCTTAGAAGGTGATTATGGTTATGGTCGGGGCGACAAAGCTCTGTGGCTAGTTGATTTGATGAGTGGTTATGAGTCTTGATTGTTTCTTTCATTATTGGTAGTGTACGAAGGCTTTGGAATGAAGTTCTGTTGAATGTGGGGTTTTATACTAGTACTTGGTTGGTTTTGAGTAGTTACTGTGATCGGAAAAGGTGTTGCGAGCATGCGAATTGTGTAGTATGTTATGTGATTATATCTGGGATTATGGTTATGGATTGATACAACTTGTTCAGACTTATACGGTGTAGATGTGAGATTTAGATCTTGGAAAGAATTCTGGGCATTAGAAATGGGCTCCAAGTTTTGGGCTAAGGTTAAATTAATAATTTTCAGTCGTGTTATGTTGTCAGGCCTATATAAAATAGGGTGACGTGGGATCACCCCTAGGTATGTGCATGGTAAGGAGGAACAGTGATTTAAAGGCTTAGGAACAACTCTTGGCATGTTTGAGGACGAACATATGTTTAAGTGGGGAGATTATAACTTCTCGACCGGTAGTTTTAAGCATTTACTCTCCTTTCAACTATTTGAAGTCTTGAATAGCTTCATATGATGTATTATGACGTGTGCGAATTTGTTGGTGTTGATTTTCAGGTGTTTCGAGATTAGTTCGGAAGAATGAATTTCATGTTGGAAGCTTAACTGAGAAGGGTTAACCGGAGTTTGACTTATGTGTAAACAACCCCGGAATAGAATTTTGATGATTCCAATAGCTCCGTATGGTAATTTTTGACTTAGGAGCATGTTCGGAAAATTATTTGGAAGTCGGTAGAGGAATTAGGCTTGAAATGGCGAAAGTTAAATTTTTGGGAAGTTTGACCGGGGAGTTGACTTTTTGGTATCGGAGTCGGAATTTAGTTCTGAAAATTTTCATAGATCCTTTATGTCATTTATTACTTGTGTGCAAAATTTGAGGTCAATCGGAATTGATTTGATACGTTTCGGCACAAAATATAGAAGTTGGAAGATTTGAAAACTCATAATTCGATTCGATGCGCGATTCGTAATTTTGGCGTTGTTTGGCATGGTTTGAAGCCTCAACTAAGTTCGTATTGTGTTTTGGGGCATGTTGGTATATTTGGTTAAGGTCCCTAGGGCCTCGGGTGGATTTTGCAAGGTTAACGGAATGGATTTCAGACAAAAGGAGCTGCGGTAATGTTTCTACTGCAGAAGCTGTTTTTGGACAGCAACTGGTGCAATCGCATAGCTGACTTTGGAAGCTTATATATCGAAATCTATAAGGAATCAGAAAATTATCAAAACATGAAAGTTTTATCCCTTTGATTCTAGTTTCTAGAAAGTTAAACCATTCATCATCTAGGCATTTGTACAGAAAGTTATTATTAACTGACTAAAGCTGGTACTGTAGATTGTGGCTACAGCAGTGTGCATCGCCAGAAATTTCTGCTGCACAAGACTGATTTTGGGAGCTTATATCTCGCAATCTATAAGGAGATGGGCAATGAGAAAAACATGAAAGTTGTAGCTCTTTGTATCTAGTTTGCAGAAAGGTAAACTGTTTGGCAGTTGGAGTTGAGTTCAAGAAGTTATGGTTGATACACTACAGGTTGTTGGGGAAGAGTTTGATATTTTCAACATAAGCATGTAATGATCTAAAGGTCCATTTTTAGTTCTAGAGATCTAAATTCGATTTTGAGACTTCTGGGATTTTGATAATGAATTATAGGAGTGATTTGGAAAGTTTGGTCTAATTTCATCAAGTCGTGATTGGGTTTTTAGCGTGAAACATGAGTTAATTATTTAACGAGCAAAATTGGTATCGCATTGAGAAAAGGAGCTCCAAACGCGTGGGTTTGTATTATTATTTGTGACTCATAGGAACAAGAATCGTCGAATTCCGAGTTCGTATGATGGAGTTAGAGCATTTTTAGAGAAAATAAAACTGCTGGTGTAAACAGTTCTGGTGTGCACCTTTAGCGACAAGATTTGACACTTTTAGCGATGGGATTGGACTTTTAGCGACCAGAGTTGTTTTGGCAGAAACTTAAGGACCAAAAATGATCATTTCCTTCATTTCGTTTTGGATTTTTCGAGCACGGTTCTTGGGCGATTTTGAGGATTTTTTCAAGACTTCAACTTGGGTAAGTGTCTTATATCCAAAAGTTATTATATTTCATAAATCCATGGTTATATTCATCATTTATTTCGTATTTAAATGGAAGAAATCAAGATTTTTGCAAAACGTTTCAAGAACGAAAATTTTAGATTTGGAGGTTGAGTTGTTATCGAAATTTGATAAAATTGGTATGGGTGGACTCGTAATTGAATGGTTTGTCGGATTTTGTGAGTTTCGTCAAATTCTGAGTTGTGTGTTCCACGGGGCGATTTTTGAGTTAAATTTCGGATTTTTATGGAAAATTTGCGTTTCTTATGGAATTAATTCGAATAAATTTTATTGACTGAATCAAAATATTTGTGGCTAGATTCGAGGCCTTTGCAGGACAATTCACGAGGCAAAGGCTTAGCTGAATAAGAATATCACGTTTGAGGTAAGTAACAGTTTTAAATCTGGTCCTGAGGTTATGAAACCCCGAATTATTGTATTATGTGAGTATTTTGGAGGTGACGCACATGCTAGGTGACGGGCGTGTGGGCGTGCACCGTGGAAATTGGGACTTGGTCCATTCCGTGAAACTGGGAAGTTGAATAAGCTTGTTGTTAGCTATATTCCCTTTCTGTGCTATAGAAATTTGACAGTGAATCATGCTTAGGCTATGTGTTGGTGCTGTAAAGACCACAGAGGTCATGTACATATTGAATTATATGCTAAATTATTATTTTGTACTCAGTCACAGTTTACTTGTTTATTTTATCTCAGTCTTTATTGTTCATTATTGATGCATCATATTATTGTTGTTTGGGCTAACTATCATGACTATTGAGAGCCCGAGAGACTGGAAAGAATTATGACAGAGTGAGGCCGAGGGCCTGATTGTGAGATATTATACTATAGCATGTGAATTGTCCATGCAGCACGTGAGTTACCCGTGCGGATCTAGATATTATACTATAGCACGTGAGTTGTCCGTGCGGATCTAGATATTATACTATAGCACGTGAGTTGTCAGTGCAACACGTGAGTTATCAGTGNAGCACGTGAGTTGTCCGTGCGGATCTAGATATTATACTATAGCACGTGAGTTGTCAGTGCAACACGTGAGTTGTCCGTGCAGATCCAGATATTGATACTATAGCACGTGAGTTGTCCGTGCAGCACGTGAGTTGTCCGCGCGGATTATAGCGCTTTGGATGTAGGAGCCCCTCCGAAGTCTGTACACCCCCAGTGAGCGCAGGTACCTATTGCGTGTGAGTATTGAGGGCTGAGAGCCGAGTGATTGAGCTGTTGTGATAAATTGAGTGAATGTTGCCCTGAGAGGCTGTACTTGCTTTTCATTTGTTGGTTCACTTTGTTGCTATCTGTCATTGTTGTGAAATCTATGAAACATATTTATATCCGGATTACATGAACTTGAACTGTATAAATATTCATTTGACTTAAAATGCCGGATTTGAAAGCATGTCTATTCTTTGCTAGAATAATTGAAAATGAACTATAACTGTGTAGCTCGCCACTATCTTCAGTTCCTTATTTATTATTGTTACTTGATGGGTTGGTTGTACTCATACTACACCCTGCACTTCGTGTGCAGATCCAGGCGTTCCCGGACATAACGGGTGTTGATTCTTTCACACAGTTAATTTTTCGGAGATTCAGAGGTAGTTGCCGTGTTTCGCAGACCTTGCCTCTCCTTCCCTATCTCTTTGTTTACTGTATTTGGTCTGATATTATTATAGACCGTATTTTCCAGACTTGTATTCATATTAGATGCTCATGTACTTAGTGACACCGGGTTTTGGGGGTATTTATATTTGTACTTGTGAGATTTTCTTCCGCTGAAATTAATCATTATGTTTTCGTAATTAAAAGATATGTGGTTTATTGAGATTGTCGGCTTGCCTAGTATTGAGAGTATCATGACGGGCTAGGTTTTGGGTTGTGACACCTTTTAATTGAAGAATTATATTCAAAATATTTATTTAGAAAGATTTTTATTTAGAAAGTATTATATGAAAGAATTATACTTGAATGATATTTATTTGAGGAAAATAATATTTGAAAGAGAGTTATTTGGTAGAAATATATGTGAAGGACATTTATTTGAAGAATTTGATTTAATTGGGTGTACTTGTATTTATTATTTGTTGAGCGATATTAAATGGTATTTTGTTGTCTTGCTGTGCATATCACTGGTTGTTTTATGATGTCCTTATTGTTATCTATTTCCTACTATCTTGTATATTATATTGCACAGGATATTAGACTAGTGAGTGTCTTGACTGTACCTCGTCTCTACTCCACTGAGGTTAGTCTTGATACTTACTGGGTACCGATCGTGGTGTACTCATACTACACTTCTGCATATTTTTGTGCAGAGCTAGGTATTGGAGATATCGGACTTGAGCAGATTTAAAGCGGGACCGTAAGGATTCAAGGTAGAGTTGCTTGGTCGCCGCAGTCCCTTGGAGTCTTTTCATTTCATTGTACTGTTAATATTTAATCAAACAATATTGTATATTCGGTCCTTGTGATCATTCCATGTATTCAGTTAGAGTTCGTAACTCAGTACTACCGGTCTTGGGAGGTTGCATATTCATATTTATTTCGCTGTTAGTGTTGATTACTTATTTAATTAAAAAACAAATAGCTTCAAATCGGCTTACCTAGTCTTAGAGACTAGGTGCCATCACGACGCCTGTGGTGGGATTTTGGGTCGTGATAGATGTATATATAGCTTATCGAATATAGCTTTTATAAATAAATAAATAAAAAATTTAAAATTTAAATAAATAAATAAAAAATTTAATTAATACCGACCGATTTTGGTCCGTATTTAAATTTATTTTTTAATTAATACCGACCGATTTTGGTCGGTATTTGAAAAATAAAAAAAGGTTAATTAATACCGACCGATTTCAGTCGGTATATGTAGTTTGGTTGTCAGTCAACGCATTGAAATAACCGACCTTTTTCGGTAGGAAAATTTCGACCGATTTCGGTCGCAACACCTTAGCGACCATCATTTTTTTGACTAATTAAAAGCGGTCGAAAATCAGTCGCTTTTTCTCGAATTCCGACGGATTTCGGTCGGTTTTTCTGGACGAAATTAGCCAGGTTTTTAGTAGTCCTAGTATAAGGATCACTCAAATAGTTCAACGCTGAATTTGCTAAGGCTTCGGAGAAAATGGGCAGTATAGAAGTCAAGACTAGCTCTACTGGTGAAATTAGGAAGCAATGTGTAATGACCCGACCGATTGTTTTGAGCTCCAGCGCGTCGTTCGGCGGTTTGAGACCATGTGAAGCTTCACTTCAGGTATTATGACTTGTACGCATGGTCGGGATTGAATTTCGGGAAATTTGGAGTTGAATTGGAAAGAAAATTCTCATTTCGAAAGCTTTAAGTTGGAAGAATTGACTAAGATTGGATTTTAGAGTAACGGCCTCGGAATTGGGATTTGAAGGTTCCAGCAAGTTCGTATGATGATTTCGGACTTGGCGTATGTTCGGATCGGGTTTTGGATACCCCGGGAGCGTTTCGGCACCTATTGTGGAAGTTAACATTTTGGAAGAATTTCATAAATTTGGGTTGAAGTATATTTCAATGTTATCGATGTCCGTTTGGAATTTCGAGTCTGAGAATAGCTCTGTATGGTGATTCCGGTATTGGAAGCGCGTCTGAAAGTGGATTTAGAGGTCTGTAGGTCATTTTGGGGTCATTTTGCAAAAGTTAGCAATTTGAAGATTTTTGTGAAGTTTGATCGGGAGTACACTTTTTGATATCGGGGTCGGATTCTGATTCCGAAAGTTGGAGTAGGTCCGTGATGTCGAATGTGACTTGTGTGCAAAATTTGAGGTCAATCGAACGCGGTTTGATAGGTTTTGACATAGAATGTAAAAGTTTGAAATTCTAAAGTTCATTAAGCTTGGAATGGGGTGCGATTCATGAATTCGACATTGTTTGATGTGATTTGAAGGCTCGACTAAGTTCGTAATATGTTTTGGGATGTGTTGGTATATTTGGTTGAGATCCCGAGGGCCTCGGGTGTATTCCAGAAGGTTAACAGATCGATTTTTGGACTTAAAACTTTCTGAAGCTTAATGCTTTTGGTGTAATTGCACCTGCGTGACTTTGGCCGCAGGTGCGATATCGCGGGTGCAGCGAATTGCTCGTAGAAGCGAGAAGGGACTGGAGTTGGGGGAGCCGCAGAAGCGGACTGGAGAAGCGCACCTGCGTGTGCGCATGCACGAGGCAGCTATCGCTGGTGCGTAAATTGCGCAGATGCGTATAGCAGGCCGCACCTGCGATGCTCGCAGAAGCGAAGAAACTTCCGCAGGTGCGAGGTCTTGGCTGGGCAGTGAGGACCGCAGGAGCGAAATTTGGACCGCACCTGCGGAGCCGCAGGAGCGGCTATTGGACCGCAGGTGCGAAGGACGGGGCTGGGTAGTGTGTTCTTTAAAACGAGGGCTTGGCTCATTTTCACCTCATTTCCTCCATGAGAGCCGGTCTTGGAGCGAGTTTGGAGCTCATTCTTCGTCATCAATATCAAAGTAAGTGATTTTCACTTATTATAAACTAAATACATAAGTTTATATGGATTTGGAATATAGGAATTTGTAGAAATTGCGGCTTTGGTGAAAAAACCTAGAATCTTGTTTATTTGGATTTTGAACACGCATTTGGGCATGGAATTGGAAATAAATCATACATTTGAGTTCGCGAAGTTATGGGTAATGGTTATCTTCAAACAATTTCGAAATCCGGGCACGTGGGCCCGAGGGTTGCTTTATCGATTTTTTTGAGCGGAGTTAGAAATTGTTATAAATCGATTAATTATGAGTATTAGAGCATATTTTGATTGGGTTGCAATTTATTTGACTAGTTTTGGAGCGTTGGACATCGATTTGAGTTGATTGAATGGCTTGAGAGCCGGTTATGAAACTTCGGAGTGAGGTAAGTCTCCTTTCTAACCTTGTAAGAGGGAATTTACCCCATAGGTAAAATAAATCAATATGTGCTCCTATTTATGGGGGCTACGTACGCACGAGGTGATGAGAGTCCGTGCGTAGCTACTATTATGATTATGTCCGGGTAGTGTAGGACCCAAATTGCGTTATATTTACGATGCTTGCATCCTACTTGTTAATTTAACCGTTTAAAATATATTGGAACTTGATAAAGGAATTTCAAAAGGTTAAACTTTACCTACTTGGGTTTCGGACGGGTCACTTGACCGTTAATGAGAATTGATAATTCTTTGAACATCAAACTAAATAAATCCTTAATTTGGTGATTTGAATGTGTCTATCTTTTGTGGAACGGGCCGAACGCCTCAGCAGATTAAATAGATGCATCTATGGTTCGCGCCATTCGACCCTCTGGCAGTGCATAGTTTAAATATTTGTTGGATCGGGCCGTACGACCTCGGCAAGATTTGCGCATGCTTGTATTGCTTGCCATAAAATTTATAAATAATGATATTGCCTCCGCGGCCTGAGTTAAGTTGTCTAATAATGGGAGATAAATTTGGAGATTTCTTAATTATAAAAGAACTGCTTACTTACTTTAAAATATTGAGCGTGCAACCGTTCATATAATTCATACTTAATTATATAATTGATAATCCTATTTATAGCCCATAGTAAGTGTCGAAGTCGACCCTTTGTCACTACTTCATATTATCCATTAAAAAATGGGTTGGATAATGAACTTTTTAAAAACAGGTCAAATATGGATAAGAACTATATTATATACTTAAAAAATGGATAACCAAATGGATAATTAATGGGTTTAACTTTTACATTTAAGAGACTAGAAATTCTACCAAATGTAATCATATTCAAGAAGCCATTGATAATATGGATATCCATATTATCCGTCGGGTAACTCGTTTTTTATCCGTATTAAATATGGGTCGGGTCGGATAATTTATACGTTTTCGACACGCTCATATCCGACCCGCCCGTTTGACACCCCTATGAATAGGTATCAACTGGTATAAATGTTCTTAACACAAATATGTTATTTCAGCAAAGCTTGGATTCAGTCGAACCTGCTTCTAACTCCGCCCCTGACTAGAATATGAATAGGTATCAACTTGTATATATGTCAAATATTGTAGCAGGTATTACTACCTATTATCATAAGAACTTGGAACTCCCATGCACCATTACGAAGGTAGCTATATCTCCAGTAGCAGGTACTAATAACCATGATTATTATCAGAGTTTTTGCAAAAGAATATTAGTTTAAGTGTCTACTTACTGTCTAATATATATGAGAAGTTGGTTAGTATGATCATGACATTTGAATCTAACTATATGAAAGAGACATACGATAACAAATCAATTTTCTTATGTAATAAAAAAGATGGAAAATGACAAACTAACTCAAGTTAGCTAAAGCAATGTGCCTATAAATTCTCTGTAATCCATTTGGATTAGATGTGTGTGTAGCAACTCGAACAAAGAAAGAGAGACATCTTTCAAATCAAAGTTGCAAAACAACTTATAATTAAAATGGCTAAATTTGGCTATTTGGGTAATTTTCTAGTGTTATGTATTCTACTAGGAATAGTTGGTTCTTGCCATGCTCAGTTACAGCTCAACTTTTATGCAAAGAGCTCTCCAAAAGCAGAGAAGATAATCCAAGATTATGTCCAAAAGCACATCCCAAATACTCCATCTCTCTCAGCAGCCTTGCTCAGACTGCAATTTCACGATTGTTTTGTCAAGGTAAGTGTTTCACATATATGCAGGCTTTATATTCACTCAATAGTTACTGCGATTCTTGAAGGGCAGTCAAGTGAACTAAGCTCCTGCTATGCGCGGGATTCGGGGAAGGGACGGACCACAACGATCTATTATACGCAACCTTACCCTGTATTCTGCAAGAGACTATTTTCACGGCTCAAACCCGTGACCTCTTGGTCACATGACAACAACTTTACCAGCTACGCCAAGGCTCCCTTCACTGCCATTCTTGAACTAGTGAAATTATTTTTTTTAATCTTCTTTTGAGATTTTACCGGGTTGTGATGGATCTGTGCTCCTGAATTTCACTTCGAGCACGAAAAACCAGACTCAAAAAATGGCTATCCCTATTCAAACACCGAGAGGCTTCTCATTCATTGATGATGTGAAGAAAATAGTTGAAGCTGAATGCCCTGGAGTTGTCTCTTGTGCAGATATTGTTGCATTAGTTTCTAGAGACTCTGTTGTGGTCACACTAAGTGTAATGATCTAACCGGTCATTTTGACTTTTAGAACCCTATTACTTAAAATAAAACTTTTCGTATGTGCTTTTAATGATTTATGACTTGCGAGGATGGTTGGTTCGGGATTTGGAAGTGTTTGGGTTGAAATCGGAACATTTGGTTCCTTAAGTTGGCTTTAAAAGGCCAAGTTTGACTTCGGTCAACATTTTGAGAAAACGACCCCGGAATAGAATTTTGACGATTCCAACAACTCCGTATGGTGATTTTAGACTTAGGAACGTGTTCGGAATTTTATTTGAAAGTCCGTAGTTAAATTAGGCTTGAAATGGCTAAAATAAGAATTTAAGTTTGGAAGTTTGACCGGGGAGTTGACTTTTTTATATCGAGGCCCAGGCTCAAGGGCCATGATCGAAGCCACGATCGAGGCCCAGTTCCGAAGGCTGCCTCGGCAGATTATAAAGGAGAAAACTTCGTCCCATTTGCCATTTTTGACGAACTTGAGCTTGAGCAGAAGCGATTTTTGACAGAGTTTTAAGGAAAAATATATGGGTAAATATAGTATTTTCTTATGAAATTGATTCTATAATTTTTGTTGACTATATCGAATTATTTTTGGTTAGATTCGAGCCAATCAAAGTTGGATAATCGAGGAAAAGGCCTACTAATGGATTAAATCGGAGCAAGACGAGGTAAGTCTCTTGTCCAATCTTGTGAGGGGGAAATTACCCTATAGGTAATTAAAGTAATAATTGTTGCTAATTGTGGGGGCTACGTACACACGAGGTGACGAGAGTCCGTACGTAGCTACTATTAATGCTAAAGTCCGGGTAGTTTAGGACTCAAAGCATGAATTACTTGTGTAAATTATATTTTTTGTTTAATTAATATTACTTTATATATATATATTGTGAATTGTTCGATAAAAATATTAAAGGATGGAAATCTCATATTGTCACGACACAAAATTTAACCATGGTCGTGATGACGCCTATCGTGTTACAAGGCAAGCCCATTTCCCAAAATATTACTACTAAATAGATTATAAGAATTTAATAAAACAACACCAATATTTGAATTTTTCATAAACTAAATCAACTCTAAATATAATATAGAAAATACGGAAACGAGCCCTAAATATCGGGGTGTCACTAAGTCATGAGCATCTAAAACTATGAACTAAGATATATAAGTTGTCTAACAGTCCAAAAGAAGAAATAGCAAGAGGAGTAACAAGGTCCTGCGGACGCTAACAGCTACCTTGCAGTCTCCAAAGATAGCCGGCCTGAACTCAACGATCGCCGCGCTCTAACTCACCTGGATCTACACATAAACTGCAGGGTGTAGTATGAGTACAACCGACTCAATAGTAACAGAAATAACTAAGGAACTGAGCAGTAGTGACGAGCTAAGTAAAACAGTCCAATTATTCATTTTTTACAATTTAAAAATAAATAGAAATAAACAGGTAAATTTCATAACTCAGTAAATGCCACAAGGAAGCTTAACAAATGAATGCAGCAACAACACAAATAAATACAACCTCACAGTAATGTCACTCCATCACTCATCACTCGCACTCGACACTCATACTCAGAACACTCAACACTCTACGCTCACTGGGGGTGTGTACAAACTCCGGAGGGACTCCAAAAGTCCAAGCGCTAAGCACGGACAACTCACGTGCCATCATATCAATACCTGGATCCGCACTGTCAACTCATGTGCTACGCGAACAACTCATGCGCTATGGTATCAATACCTGGACGTGCACGGTCAACTCACGTGCTACGCGGACAACTCATGCGCTATGGTATTAATATCCTCACAACCAGGCCCTCGGCCTCACTCAATCATGTACCTCACTAGCCTCACAATGCACCACCAATAAGGGGACACAACCCGCATCAAGTATCACAACATATCAGCAAAATAATAGAGACTGAGGTAAACATCTACAATAATTTCTATGACTGAGTACAAATAATGTGAGCATGAATAAAGCCTAAGCATGATCTCTAACATGAAGGCAGACAAGTTCAACAACAAGTAACTATGTAAACACAGATGATGGCCATGAGGCCTCAGGGGATGGACCAAGTCTCAATCCCTCGAGGTATACACCCACACGCCCGTCACCTAGTGTGGGTATCACTTTCAAACAATCACGTGATATCAAATCTCTGGGTTTATACCCTCAAAGCCAGAGTTAAAACTGTTACTTACCTTAACAGCATAAAATCCTACTCCGAAATGCCCTCGTCTCTGGACTCGGTTTCCAAAAGCTCTAATTCTAACCATAATCAGATTAACACCATCAACATAGGCTAACAAATCGAATTCCAATATAAAAACTACAAAATATGCCAAAAATCTGAAATCGGCCAAAACCCGGTCCCCAGGCCCATGCCTCAAAATTAATCAAAAATGGGAGAATAATAAACCGGAGTCTCTTCCTCTCCCAAGTCTAACCATGTCTCGTCCTCTCCCGAGTCTAACCATATAAAATTCATCAAAATCGGACTCAGTTTGGTCCCTCAAATCCTCACTTAAACTCTCCAAAACTCAAACCCTAACTCCCTCAATTTCACTTTGAAATCATCAATAAAATCCCAAACAATGAAGATGGATTCATAAAATATATAATCAAAACGGAGTAGAGAACACTTATCCCAATTCTTATGGTGAAAATCGCCCCCAAAATCGCCCAAATCCGAGCTCCCAACTCACAAAATGACCGAATGAACAAACTCTCGTTTTATATATTTTTCTGCCAGCTATTCTGCCTCGTTTCTCATGCCAAATGACCCCGAAACTCGTTTTTTATGCCTCTAGTGGATTCCTTGTGAAATTCTAGTCAGGTTAGGCTTTTGAATCACTCAATTTGACCTTATAATGAAGGAGATATGTAGGTTTTAATATTCGTAAATAGTGCAAATTTTTAAATATACCGTCAGTGACAATTTCGTAATTAATCTGAAAAATCTGGCAACCTAATTCTTAGTAAAATGACCATAAAATCCTCATACGATGTCCAATTTCGACGATTATTTTTGCTACGGGTCCGTAATTATGATACAGATCTAATTCTTTAATCAAAAAGGAAATCGGAGCTCATTGTTTTAATATGATATCATTTATGCTTGAAGGACGAGCGCAACACAATCCAAACCTATCCGAAACTCACCCGAGGCCCTCTGGACCTCAACCAGTAATTCCAAAAAGTCATATATCACTACCCGAACTTAGTCGAACCTTCGGAACACCCAAAACAACATCAAAACACCAAATCAACTTCGAATTCAAGTCTAAGAACTTCTAAACTTCCAACTTTCGCCAATTCAAGCCTAATTCTATCACGGGCCTCCAAATTACATTCCGGACACACTCCTAAGTCTAAAATCACCCAATGAAGCTAATCGAATCATAAAAATCCACATCCGAATTCGTTTACTCATAAGTCAACTTCCGGTTGACCTTTCTAACTTAACATTCTAACTAAGAGACTAAGTGTTCATTTCACTCCAAAACTACTCCGGACCCAAACCTTCTAACTCGATACAACTCAACACCACTAACAACATATAAAGAAGCAGGAATGGGGAAACATGGCTATAAGTCTCGGAACGACTGGCCGGGTCGTTACACATATGCTTGATTTTCTATTTAAATTAATTAATTGTTAAGAGAAATTATTCTTCCTCCCGAATTTATCTTATAATAAATATACTCATCTTCCAGATGTACATAAGAAAATGTCCTCCTTTCTGGCGGAGCAGGCCGAATGCCTCGGCATGATAAATGCATCTATGGATCGCACCGCACGTCCTTCGGCAGTGTACACGATACTCTGGCTCGGGCCGTACGACCTCGACAGAAATCGTGCATAATAATAATAATTACACGATACTTTGATAGTTTATTGTAGGTTGTGAAGCTAATTGATAAATTGAAAATCTTTGGAATTTAATGAATTATATCCATGCTTGTTAAGGAATTATTGTTATTCCTGTAAATAAGACTAATTGATAAATTGGAAATTTATTGGGAATTAAAGAAATTTAATTAATATACTGAGAATTTTTGAAATTGAAGGAATTTAATTATTTCTGCTGGTTAAACAAATTATTGTTATATTTTGTGAATCGTGTTGATTTAGATATTCTAGTTTTATTTCAATTATTATTATTGACCCATAGTGAGTGTCAAAGTCGGCCATCTCATCTCTACCACTTCGAGATTTGGCTTGATACTTACTGGGTACACGTTGTTTATGTACTCATGCTACCCTTGCTGCACTTTTTGTGCAGGACATGAGGTGAGTACTAGTGGGGGACCTATCGTCTTACACCCACGTTATCCAGAGGCGTAGTGGTGAGCTGCCTTTCTTAGCCATTCTGCAGCTACCAGTGTCTCTTCTTATATTTACATTCTGTCTATTTTATTTCAGACAGTATTTGGAGTTTTGTATAATCTAATAGATGCTCAAACACTTATGACACCAAGTCTTGGCGCACACATTGGTAGAACTTGGAATTGTATTATTTGTTTTTCTGGAATTTAAACTAATCGCTATCTTTTATATTCTCTTTAATATTGCTAGTACAAAAATAAAATTACTTAGAAAATTATTTTGAAAATAACTGATATATGTTTAGTTTATTTGTTGGCTTGCCTAGCTGTAGTGTTAGGCGCCATTACGACCTATAGGTGAAATTGGGTTGTGACAACATGGTATCAGAGCACTAGGTTCACGTAGGTCTCACAAGTTATGAGCAGACCTAATAGAGTCTTGTGGATCGGTATGGAGACATCTGTACTTATCTTCGAGAGGCTATAGGGTGTTAGGAAACTACCTTTCTTAATATTCCATCGTGCAATTGATGTAGTACTAAATATCCTTCTCTTATTCTCTCACAGATGGTGAGAACGCACTCTAATGAGGTTCCACACTAGGGAAGAGCTATTCCCTCAGTTGCTAGAGGCCGAGGCAGAGGTCGAGGGAGGGCTCCAGCCTGTGGTAGAGGGCGAGGGCGTCCTAGGACTGTTCTAGTTATTCCGCCAGTGGGTCTAGCAGAGAATCCCATTATTGAGGAACAGGGTGAGGTGCCTGTGGCAGAGCCAGCTCCGGTGGATTTCACATCTGCACCGGGATTTCAGGATGTTATGGGTCATATGCTGCGATTCATGGATAATATGACTCGGGCCGGTTTATTTCCGACAGACCCAACCACATCCCAAGCGGGTGGGGGTGCACAAACCCCTACCGTGCAGCCTCATGGGCAAGAAGCTGCTGTATATCAGACCCAGGGTGCACTACCCCTGGGTGGATCCCAGCATGTGGCATCAGCTACACCTGAGCCCAGGCCAGCTACAGCCGTTGATCCTCAGAAACTATTGGACAGATGGACTAGACTACATCCTCCTATCTTTCGGGGTTAGGGACATGAGGATCCCCAGGATTTCATTGATTGGTGCAAGGATAGATTGTACAACATGAGGATATTGGAGTCTCATGGGGTAGACTTTGCTACTTTTCAGCTAGAGGGCAAAGCCCGTAGATGGTGGCAGTCTTATGTTCTTGACAGACCAGCAGATTCTCCTCCCCTGGCGTGGGACAGGTTCACCCGTATCTTCCTAGACAGGTATATTCCACCCTCCTAGAGGGAAGAGTCGAGGTTTCAGTTTGAGCAGCTCCAGCAGGGTCAGATGTCAGTGACCGATTATGAGGCGATATTTTCTAAGTTATCTCGCCATGCACTTATGATACTCCCTATTGAGGCGGGGAGAGTGCGGAGGTTTGTTGCGGGTTAACATACTGGATTTCAGGCCACCATGGCTAGAGAGGTTGAGATGGGTACTTTTTATGAGCTAGTCGTGGAGATAGCCAGCTGGATTGAGGGTGTACGTCAGCGGAGCCGAGAGCAGGTTATGAGAGATAAGTGGTTCAGGTATTTTGGAGAGTTCAGAGGTGCTTCGTCTGGGGGCAGAGGTCAGTTCGTGAGAGGGCAGTCCAGCAGGCCCCATATCCAGCACCACCGCCTTCTTGAGGTGCCCTAGTGCGACCTTATCTCAGTGCTATACTAGAGAGTTCTTATCGCCCACCAGCTATTCAGGGCCCTCCCAGTGGGTATTAAGGTTTCCAGGGCCAGACACTTAGTCAGAAGCCCATCGCACCGAAGAGTTGTTACGAGTGCGGGGATCCCAGTCACATACAGAGATTGTGCCCTAGGCTTCGGGGTAAACTAGTGCAACAGGGTCAGCAACCTATGATTACCGGACCAGTTTCTCCACCAGTTTCCCGACCACCAAGAGGTGGAGGAAAGGTGGGTAGGGATCATCCTAGAGGTGTAGGTCAGCCAGTGGAGGCCGGCCAGTTGGCGCTCCAGCTCGGTTCTATGCTTTTTCGGCCAGACCAGATGCAGAGGCCTCAGATGTCGTGATTACAGGTATTATTTCTGTTTGTGGCAAAGATGCCTCAGTATTATTTGATCCAGGATCTACATACTGATATGTGTCATCTCTATTTGCTCCATTCTTGGGTGTTTCTCGTGAGTCCTTGAGTACTCCTATTGATGTGTCCACTCCTGTGGGCGATTCTGTTATTGTGAACCAGATCTACCAGTCCTGTATTATTATATTCTGTGGTTATGAAACTAGAGCAGATCTCCTATTGCTTGAGATGATCGATTTTGAAATTATTCTAGGCATGGACTGGTTATCTCCGTATCATGCTATTCTAGATTGTTATGCCAAGACTGTTACCTTGGCTATTCCAGCATTTCCTAAGCTGGAGTGGAAGGGTTCGTCTGTTAGTTCATTTAATCTAGTTATTTCTTTTATAAAGGCTCAACACATGATTGAGAAGGGTTGTTTAGCTTATCTAGCTTATGTTCGGGATACTACTGCAGAGACTCCTGCTATTGATTCAGTGCCTGTAGTCCGGGAGTTCTCCGATGTATTTCCTTCAGATCTTCCAGGTGTGCCACATGATCGTGATATTGATTTCTATATTAACTTGGCTCCAGATACCCAGCCTATATCTATCACACCATATCGCATGGCTCCGAAAGAATTAAAAGAACAGCTTGAGGAGTTACTAGCCAAAGGGTTCGTCAGACCGAGTGTATCGCCTTGGGGTGCACCAGTATTATTTGTGAAGAAGAAGGATGGAACAATGCGGATGTGTATTGATTATCTCCAATTGAACAAAGTCACTATTAAGAACAAGTACCCATTGCCACGTATTGATTATCTATTTCATCAGTTGCAGGGTGCTAGGGTGTTCTCTAAGATCGACTTAAGGTCGGGGTACCATCAATTGAAGATTCAGATTCGGATGTTCCGAAGACTGCTTTTTGGACTAGATATGGTCATTATGAGTTTCTGGTGATGTTCTTCGGTTTAACTAATGCCCCGGCAGCGTTCATGGATTTGATGAACATGGTATTCAAGCCATATATTGATTCGTTTGTCATTGTCTTCATTGATGACATCTTGATCTACTCTCACAGTAAGGAGGAGCACGAGCAACATATGAGAGTAGTGCTTCAGACATTGCCGGATAAAAAGCTATATGCTAAGTTCTCTAAATGTGATTTTTCGCTAGAGTCTGTAGCATTTTTGGGGCATATTGTATTGGGCGGGGGCATTAAGGTTGATCCCAAAACGATTGAGGCAGTTCAGAATTGGCATCATCCCACTTCGGCGACTGAGATCAGGAGTTTTCTGGGTTTAGAAGGTTATTATCGTCGATTCATGGAGGGTGTTTCGTCTATTGCAGCACCTTTGACCAAATTAATCAAGAAGGGTGCTCAATTCTGATGGTCCGATGATTGTGAGGTGAGCTTTCAGAAGCTCAAGACAGCATTGACTACAACACCAGTCTTAGTGTTGCCTTCCGGTTCGGGGATGTATACAGTGTATTGTGACGATTCACACATTGTCTTGGGTTGTGTATTGATGCAGGAAGGGCGAGTTATTGTATATGCTTCACGTCAGCTGAAGCCCCACGAGAAGAATTATCCAGTACATGATTTGGAGTTAGCTGCGATTGTTCACGCTCTTAAGATTTAGAGGCATTATCTTTATGGGGTGTCTTGTGAAGTTTACACTGATCATCACAGTTTGCAGTATTTGTTCAAGCAGAGGGACCTAAATCTGAGACAGCACAGATGGCTGGAATTACTGAAAGATTATGATATTACAATCCTATATCATCCCGGCAAAGCAAATGTGGTTGTTGACGCCTTAAGTAAAAGGCGAAGAGTATGGGTAGTTTGGCTTTCATTTCAGCAGAGGAGAGGCCATTAGCTTTGGATATTCAGTCTTTGGCCAACAGACTTGTGCGGCTGGATATTTCACAACCCAAGTGAGTTCTTGCATGTGTTGTAGATCAGTCTTCACTATTTGAGCAGATCAAGGCTTGCCAGTATGATGATCCACACTTAATGGTTCTTCGAGAAACGGCACTACGGGGTGGTGCCAAGGAAGTTACTATTGGAGTGGATGGTGTTGTGCGACTCCAAGATCTTCTATGTGTTCCTAATGTGGATGGACTGAGGAAAAAGATCCTAGAGGAAGCACACAGTTCTCGGTATCCTATTCATCCAGGTGCTACGAAGATGTATCATGACCTGAGGCAGCATTATTAGTGGCGACGAATGAAAAAGGATATAGTTAAGTATGTAGCCAGGTGTCTAAATTGCCAGCAAGTTAAATATGAGCACCAGAGGCCAGGTGGCTTACTTCAGCAGATGACTATACCAGAGTGGAAATGGGAATGCATCACTATGGACTTTGTAGTTGGGTTGCCGCGAACCTTGCGGAAGTTTGATGCAGTTTGGGTCATTGTCGATAGGTTGACCAAGTTGGCACAATGTATTCATGTTATGACTATGTATACTTCAGAAAGGTTGGCCCAGATATATATTTAGGAGATAGTTCGGTTGCACGGTGTGCCAATTTCTATCATATCAGATAGATGCCCTCAGTTTACTTCACATTTCTGGAGAGCAGTACAGAGTGAATTGGGGACTCGTGTAGAGCTCAGCACAACCTTTCATCCGCAAACCAACGACAATCAGAACAGACACTTCAGATTTTGAAGGATATGCTCAGGGCATGTGTGATTGACTTTGAAGGTCAGTGGGATCGTTTCTTGCCTTTGGTCGAGTTTGCTTATAATAACAGTTACCAATCCAGCATTGAGATAGCTCCATTTTGAGGCTTTCTATGGTCGGCGATGTCGTTCACCCATAGGATGGTTTGAGCCCGGTGAGTCTAAGTTATATGGTACTAATTTGGTGAAAGATGCCTTGGAAAAGGTAAAGTTGATTCAGGAGAGACTTCGTACAGCACAGTCCAGACAGAAGAGTTACGCGGATGAGAAAGCACGTGATTTATCATTTATGGTAGGTGAAAAGGTTCTCTTGAAAGTTTCGTCGATGAAGGGAATCATGAGATTTGGGAAAAAGGGGAAGTTGAGTCCAAGGTTTATAGGCCCATTTGAGGTGTTGAGACGAGTTGGAGAGGTTACTTATAAGCTTGCATTGCCTCCCAGCCTATCAGGAGATCATCCGATTTTCCATGTATCTATGATCCGGAAGTATCATGCCGACCTATCACATGTGTTGGACTTCAGCAGAGTTCAACTAGATAATAGTTTGGGCTATGAAGAAGAACCAGTTGTCATTATTGATAAACAAGTTTGCCAGTTAAGGTGCAAGAGGATTCATGCAGTAAAAGTCCAGTGGAGGGGCCAACCAGTCGAGGAAGTGACTTGGGAGGCTGAGGAAAACATGCGGACCAGATATCCACACTTATTCAGCACTTCAGGTATAATTCTAAACTCATTCGAGGACGAACGTTTGTTTAAGAGGTGGAGAATGTAATGACCCAACCGGTCATTTTGATTTTTAGAACCCCATTCCCTAAAATAAAACTTCCCGTATGTGGTTTTAATGATTTATGACTTGCGGGGATGGTTGACTCGGGATTTGGAAGTGTTTGGGTTGAAATCGGAACACTTGGTTTCTTAAGTTGGCTTTAAAAGGCCAAATTTGACTTAAGTCAACATTTTGCGATAACGACCCCGGAATAGAATTTTGACGATTCCAACAGCTCCGTTTGGTGATTTTGGACTTAGGAGCATGTTCGAAATTTTATTTGGAAGTCCGTAGTTAAATTAGGCTTGAAATGGCTAAAACAAGAATTTAAGTTTGGAAATTTGACCGGGGAGTTGACTTTTTGATATCGGGGTCGGAACCCAGTTCTGAAATTTTTCATAGCTCCATTATGTCATTTATGACCTGTGTGCAAAATTTGAGGTCAATTGGACTTGATTTAATAGATTTCGACATCGAATGTAGAAGTTGGAAATTTTAAGTTTCATTAAGCTTGAATTGAAGCATAATTCATGGTTTTAGCGTCGTTTAATGTGATTTGAGGTTTCAAATAGGTTCGTATGATGTTTTAGGACTTGTTGGTATATTTGGTTGAGGTCCCGACGGCCTCGGGTGAGTTGCGGATGATTAACGGATCAAAAGTTGGACTTAAAAAGTTGCTGCAATGTTTCCTATTGCTCGATATTCCGGGCTATGATCGAGCCCATGATTGAGCCCAGGGTCGATGGCCAGGGTCGAAGCCAAGGACGAGGCTTAGGATCAATGCCATGGTCGAAGGCCCAGGTTCGATGCCATGATCGAAGGCCCGGGATCGAGGCCAGGACCGAAGTCCAGGCTCGATGCCATGATCGAGGCCATGACCGAGGCCCAGGCTCGAGGGTCATGATTGAAGCCACAATCTAGGCCCAGGCTCGAGGTCCATGATCGAAGCCACGATCGAGGACCGTAATCAAAGCCACGATCGAGGCCCAGTTCTGAAGGCTGCCTGGGCAGATTATAAAGGAGGGAACTTCGTCCCATTTTCCATTTTTGACGAACTTGAGCTTGAGCAGAAGCGAATTTTGGCAGATTTTCAAGCAAAAACATTTGGGTAACTGATTCTAACTCGGATTTGGTCAATATACACAAATATATCATTGTTTTTACCATTTAATTAGTGTATGGAGATGGAAATTTGAGAAATTTTTAGAAATCTCATAGAAACGAATATTTGCGATTTCGGTATCGATTCGGAGTCAGATTTTAGTGAAACTGGTATGGTTGGACTCGTAATTGAATGGGATGTCGGATTTCGTAACTTTTGCTAGATTCCGAGACGTGGGCCCCAGATACGAATGTTTAATTAATTTCGGAATTTTTATTGAAAATGTAGTATTTTCTTATGAAATTGATTCTATAATTTTTGGTGACTGTATCGAATTATTTTTGGTTAGATTCGAGCCAATCAAAGTTGGATAGTCGAGAAAAAGGCCTACTAGTGGATTAAATCGGAGCAAGACGAGGTAAGTCTCTTGTCTAATCTTGTGAGGGGGAAATTACCCTATAGGTAAATAAAGTAATTATTGTTGCTAATTGTGGGGGCTACGAACACACGAGGTGACGACAGTCCGTGCATAGCTACTATTAATGCTAAAGTCCGGGTAGTTTAGGACTCAAATCATGAATTACTTGTGTAATTTGTATTCTTTGTTTAATTAATATTATTTGATATATATATATATATATATATATATATATTGTGAATTGTTAGATAAAAATATTAAAGGACGGAAATCTCATCTGCTTGATTTTCTGTTTAAATTAATTAACTGTTAAGAGAAATTGTTCTTCCTCCTGAATTTATCTTATAATAAATATACTCAATTTTCGGAGGTACATAAGAAAATGTCCTCCTTTCTTGTGGAGATCTATGGATCGCGCCGCACGTCCCTCGGCAGTGTACACGATACTCTGGATCGGGCTGTACGACCTCGGTAGAAATCGTGCTTAATAATAATAATTATCCGATACTTTGATAGTTTATTGCAACTTGTGAAGCTAATTGATTAATTAAAAATCTTTGGAATTTAATGAATTATTATCCCTGCTTGTTAAGGAATTATTGTTATTCCTGTAAATGAGACTAATTGATAAATTGGAAATTTATTGGGAATTGAAGGAATTTAATTAATATATTGAGAATATTTGAAATTGAAGGAATTTAATTATTTTTGCTGGTTAAACAAATTATTGTTATATTCCGTGAATCATGCTGATTTAGATATTCTAGTTTTATTTCAACTATTATTATTGACCCATAGTGAGTGTCAAACTCGGCCATCTCATCTCTACCACTTCGAGATTAGGCTTGATACTTACTGGGTACATGTTGTTTACGTACTCATACTACCCTTGCTGCACTTTTTGTGTAGGACCTGAGGTAAGTACTAGTAGGGGACCTATCGTCTTACACCCACGTTATCCAGAGGCATAGTGGTGAGCTGCCTTTCTGAGCCATTCTGCAGCTACCAGTGTTTTTTCTTATATTTACATTCTGTCTATTTTATTTCAGACAGTATTTGGAGTTTTGTATAATCTAATAGATGCTCATACACTTGTGACATCAGGTCTTGGCACACACATTAGTAGAATTTGGAATTGTATTATTTTTTTTCTAGAATTTAAACTAAACGGTATCTTTTATATTCTCTTTAATATTGCTAGTACAAGAATAAAATTACTTAGAAAATTATTCTGAAAATAATTGATATATGTTTAATTTATTTGTTGGCTTGCCTAGCTGTAGTGTTGGGCGCCATCACGACCTATAGGTGAAATTGGGTCGTGACAACATGGTATCAAAGCACTAGGTTCATGTAGGTCTCACAAGTAATGAGCAGACCTAATAGAGTCTTGCAGATCGGTACGGAGACGTCTGTACTTATCTTCGAGAGGCTATAAGGTGTTAGGAAACTACCTTTCTTCATATTCCATCGTGCAATTGATGTAGTACTAAATATCCTTCTCTTATTTTCTTACAGATGGTGAGAACGCGCTCTAATGAGGTTCCAGACCAGGGAAGAGCTATTCCCCCAGTTGCTAGAGGCCGAGGTAGAGGCCGAGGGAGGGCTCCAGCCTGTGGTAGAGGGAAAGGACGTCCCAGAACTGTTCCAGTTATGCTGCCAGTGGGTCCAGCAGAGAATCTCATTATTGAGGAATAGAGTGAGGTGCCTGTGGCAGAGCCAGCTCCGGTGATTTTCACATCTGCACCGGGATTCCAGGATGTTATGGGTCATATGTTGCGGTTCATGGACAATATGACTCAGGCCGATTTATTTCCGGCAGACCCAACCATATCCCAGGTGGGTGGGGGAGCACAAACCCTTACCGCGTAGGCTCATGGGTAGGCAGCTTCTGTATATCAGACCTAGGGTGTACTACCCGTGGGTGGATCCCAGCCAGTGGAAGCAGCTACACCTGAGCCCAGGCCAGCTACAGCCGCTGATCCTCAGAAACTATTAGACAGATGGACTAGACTATATCCTCCTATCTTTAGGGGTTAGCGACATGAGGATCCCCATGATTTCATTGATCGGTGCAAGGATAGACTGTACAACATGAGGATATTTGAGTCTCATGGGGTAGACTTTGCTACTTTTCAGCTAGAGGGCAAAGCCCGTAGATAGTGGCAGTCTTATGTTCTTGGAAAACCAGCAGATTCTCCTCCCCTGACTTACGACAGGTTCACCCATATCTTCCTAGACAGGTATATTCCACCCTCCCAGAGGGAAGAGTCGAGCTTTCAGTTTGAGAAACTCCAGCAGGGTCAGATGTCAGTGACCGATTATGAGGCGATATTTTCTGAGTTATCTCATCATGCGCTTATGATACTCCCTACTGAGGCGGGGAGAGTGCGGAGGTTTGTTGCGGGTTTACATACTGGCATTCAGGCCACCATGGCTAGAGAGGTTGAGATGGGTACTTCTTATGAGCTAGTCGTGGAGATAGCCCGCGGGATTGAGGGTGTACGTCAGCGGAGCCGAGAGCAGGTTATGAGAGATAAGCGGTTCAGGTATTCTGGAGAGTTCAGAGGTGCTCCGTCTGGGGAAGAGGTCAGTTCGTGAGAGGGCAGTCCAGCAGGCCCCCATATCCAGCACCACCGCCTTCTTGAGGTGCCCTAGTGCGACCTTATTTCAGTGCTATACTAGAGAGTTCTTATCGCCCGCCAGCTATACAGGGCCCTCCCAGTGGGTATTAAGGTCCCCAGGGCCAGACACTTAGTCAGCAGCCCATCGCACCGAAGAGTTGTTACGAGTGCGGGGATCCCAGTCATTTATGGAGATTTTGCCCTAGGCTTCGGGGTAAACTAGTGCAACAGGGTCAGCAGCCTATGATTAACTGACTAGTTGCTCCACTAGTTGTTCGACCACCAAGAGGTGGAGGACAGGTGGGTAGGGGACGTCCTAGAGGTGTAGGTCAGCTAGTGGAGGCTAGCCAGTTGGTGCTCCAGCTCGGTTCTATGCTTTTTCGGCCAGACCAGATGCAGAGGCCTCAGATGTCGTGATTACAGGTATTATTTCTGTTTGCGGCAAAGATGCCTCAGTATTATTTGATCCAAGATCTACATACTGATATGTGTCATCTCTATTTGCTCCATTCTTGGGTGTTTCTCGTGAGTCCTTGAGTACTCTTATTTATGTATCCACACCTGTGGGCGATTCTATTATTGTGAACCGGATCTACCGGTCCTGTATTATTACATTCTGTGGTTATGAAACTAGAGCAGATCTCCTATTGCTTGAGATGACCGATTTTGAAATTATTCTGGGCATGGACTGGTTATCTCCATATCATGCTATTCTAGATTGTCATGCCAAGACTGTTACCTTGGCTATTCCAGCATTTCCTAAGCTGGAGTGGAAGGGTTTGTCTGTTAGTTCATTTAATCGAGTTATTTCTTTTATAAAGGCTCAACACATGATTGAGAAGGGTTGTTTACCTTATCTAGCTTATGTTCAGGATACTACTGCAGAGACTCCTGCTATTGACTCAGTGCCTGTAGTCCGGGAGTTCTCCGATGTATTTCCTTCAGATCTTCCAAGTGTGCCACCTGATCGTGATATTGATTTCTGTATTGACTTGGCTCCAGATACCCAGCCTATATCTATCACACCGTATTACATGGATCCGAAAGAATTGTAAGAACAACTTGAGGAGTTACTAGCCAAAGGGTTCGTCAGACCGAGTGTATCACTTTGGGGTGCACCAGTAGTATTTGTGAAGAAGAAGGATGGAACAATGCGGATGTGTATTGATTATCTCCAATTGAACAAAGTCACTATTAAGAACAAGTATCCGTTGCCACGTATTGATTATCTATTTCATCAGTTGCAGGGTGCTAGGGTGTTCTCTAAGATCGACGTGAGCTCAGGGTACCATCAGTTGAAGATTTGGGATTCGGATGTTCCGAAGACTGCTTTTTGGACTAGATATGGTCATTATGAGTTTCTGGTGATGTTCTTCGGTTTAACTAATGCCCCGACAACGTTCATGGATTTGATGAACATGGTATTCAGGCCATATATTGATTCGTTTGTCATTGTCTTCATTGATGACGTCTTGATCTACTCGCGCAGTAAGGAGGAGCACGAGCAACATATGAGAGTAGTGCTTCAGATGTTGTGGGAACAAAAGCTATATGCTAAGTTCTCTAAATGTGATTTTTGGCTAGAGTGTGTAGCATTTTTAGGGCTTATTGTATCCGGCGAAGGCATTAAGGTTGATCCCAAAAAGATTGAGGCTGTTCAGAATTGGCATCATCCCACTCCGACGACTGAGATCAGGAGTTTTCTGGGTTTAGCAGGTTATTATCGTCGATTCATGGAGGGTGTTTCGTCTATTGCAGCACCTTTGACCAAATTAACCAAGAAGGGTGCTCCGTTCCGATGGTCCGATGATTGTGAGGTGAGCTTTCAGAAGCTCAAGACAACATTGACTACAACACCAGTCTTAGTGTTGCCTTCCGGTTCGTGGATGTATACAGTGTATTGTGACGATTCACGCATTGGCTTGGGTTATGTATTGATGCAGGAAGGGCGAGTTATTGCATATGATTCACGTCAGCTGAAGCCCCACGAGAAGAATTATCCGGTACATGATTTGGAGTTAGCTGCGATTGTTCACGCTCTTAAGATTTGGAGGCATTATCTTTATGGGGTGTCTTGTAAAGTTTACCCTGATCATCGTAGTTTGCAGTATTTGTTCAAGTAGAGGGACCTAAATCTGAGACAGCACAGATGGCTAGAATTACTAAAAGATTATGATATTACAATCCTATATCATCCCGGCAAAGCAAATGTGGTTGCAGACGCCTTGAGTAAAAGGCGAAGAGTATGGGTAGTTTGGATTTCATTTCAGCAGAGGAGAGGCCATTAGCTTTGGATATTCAGTCTTTGGCCAACAGACTTGTGCGGCTGGATATTTCACAGCCCAAGTGAGTTCTTGTATGTGTTGTAGCTCAGTCTTCATTATTTGAGAAGATCAAGGCTTGCCAGTATGATGATCCACACTTAATGGTTCTTCGAGAAACGACACTACGGGGTGGTGCCAAGGAAGTTACTATTGGAGTGGATGGTGTTGTGCGACTCCAGGATCTTCTATGTGATCCTAATGTGGATGGACTGAGGAAAAAGATCCTAGAGGAAGCACACAGTTCTCGGTATCCTATTCATCCAGGTGCTACGAAGATGTATCATGACCTGAGGCAGCATTATTAGTGGCGACGAATGAAAAAGGATATAGTTGAGTATGTAGCCAGGTGTCTAAATTGCCAGCAAGTTAAATATGAGCACCAGAGGCCAGGTGGCCTACTTCAGCAGATGACTATACCAGAGTGGAAATGGGAATGCATCACTATGGACTTTGTAGTTGGGTTGCCGCGAACCTTGCGGAAGTTTGATGCAGTTTGGGTCATTGTCGATAGGTTGACCAAGTTGGCACACTTTATTCATGTTATGACTATGTATACTTCAGAAAGGTTGGCCTAGATATATATTTAGGAGATAGTTCGGTTGCACGGTGTGCCAATTTCTATCATATCAGATAGATGCCGTCAGTTTACTTCACATTTCTGGAGAGCAGTACAGAGTGAATTGGGGACTCGTGTAGAGCTCAGCACAACCTTTCATCTGCAAACCGACGGCAGTCAGAACGGACAATTCAGATTTTGGAGGATATGCTCAGGGTATGTGTGATTGAATTTGGAAGTCAGTGGGATCATTTCTTGCCTTTGGCCGAGTTTGCTTATAATAACAGTTACCAATCCAGTATCGAGATGGCTCCATTTGAGGCTTTGTATGGTCAGCGATGTTGTTCTCCCATCGTATGGTTTGAGCCTTGTGGGTCTAAGTTATATGGTACTGATTTGGTGAAAGATGCCTTGGAAAAGGTAAAGTTGATTCAGGAGCGACTTCGTACAGCACAGTCCAGATAGAAGAGTTACACGGATGAGAAATTGCGTGATTTATCATTTATGGTAGGTGAAAACGTTCTCTTGAAAGTTTCGCCAATGAAGGGAATCATGAGATTTGGGAAAAAGGGGAAGTTGAGTCCAAGGTTTATAGGCCCATTTGAGGTATTGAGACGAGTTTGAGAGGTTGCTTATGAGCTTGCATTGCCTCCCAGCCTATCAGGAGTTCATCCAGTTTTCCATGTATCTATGCTCTGGAAGTATCATGCCGACCTATCACATGTGTTGGACTTCAGCACAGTTCAACTAGATAATAGTTTGGGCTATGAGGAAGAACCAGTTGCCATTATTGATAAACAAGTTCGCCAGTTAAGGTCCAAGAGAATTCCTGCAGTAAAAGTACAGTGGAGAGGCCAACCATTCGAGGAAGCGACTTGGGAGGTCGAGAAAAACATGCGGACCAGATATCCACACTTATTCAGTACTTCATGTATAATTCTAAACTAATTCGAAGATGAATGTTTCTTTAAGATGTGGAGAATGTAATGACCCAACCGGTAATTTTGACTTTTAGAACTCCATTCCCTAAAATAAAACTTCCCGTATGTGTTTTTAATGATTTATGACTTGCAGGGATGGTTGGTTCGGGATTTGGAAGTGTTTGGGTTGAAATCGGAACACTTGGTTCCTTAAATTGGCTTTAAAAGGCCAAGTTTGTTTTCGGTCAACATTTTGAGAAAACCACCCCGGAATAGAATTTTGACGATTCCAACAGCTCCGTTTGGTGATTTTGGACTTAGGAGCGTGTTCGGAATTTTATTTGGAAGTCCGTAGTTAAATTAGGCTTGAAATGGCTAAAACAAGAATTTAAGTTTGGAAGTTTGACCGGGGAGTTGACCTTTTGATATCGGGGTCGGAACTCAGTTCTGAAATTTTTCATAGCTCCGTTATGTCATTTATGACTTGTGTGCAAAATTTGAGTTCAATCGGACTTGATTTAATAGGTTTCGACATCGAATGTAGAAGTTGGAAATTTTAAGTTTCATTAAGCTTGAATTGGAGCATAATTCGTGGTTTTAGATTTGTTTTATGTGATTTGAGGTTTCAAATAAGTTCGTATGATGTTTTAGGACTTGTTGGTATATTTGGTTGAGATCCCGAGGGATAGTTAACGGATCAAAAGTTGGACTTAAAAAGCTGCTGCAATTTTTCCTTCTGCTGGATATTTTGCGCTATGATCGAGCCCAAGATCGAGCCAAAGATCGAGCCCAGGGTCGACGGCCAGGGTCGAAGCCAAGGACGAGGCTCGGGATCGATGCCATAATCGAAGGTCCAGGCTCGATGCCATGATCGAGGCCATGATCGAAGGCCCGTGCTCGATGCCAGGATCGAGGCCATGATCGAAGTCCAGGCTCGATGCCATGATCGAGGCCATGACCGAGGACCAGGCTCGAGGGTCATGATCGAAGCCACGATCTAGGCCCAGGCTCGAGGTCCATGATCGAAGCCATAATCGAGGCCCAGGCTCGAGGGCCATGATCGAAGCCACGATCGAGGCCTAGGATCGAGGGCCATTATCGAAGCCACAATCGAGGCCCAGTTTCGAAGTCTGCCTGGGGCAGATTATAAATGAGGGAACTTTGTCCCATTTGTCATTTTTGACGAACTTGAGCTTGAGTAGAAGCGATATTTGGCAGATTTTCAAGCAAAAATATTTTGGTAAGTGATTCTAACTCGGATTTGGTCAATATACACGAATATATAATTGTTTTTACCATTTAATTAGTGTATGGAGATGGAAATTTGAGAAATTTTAGAAATCTCATAGAAACGAATTTTTGCGATTTCGGTATCGATTCGGAGTCGGATTTGAGTGAAACTGGTATGGTTGGACTTGTAATTGAATGGGTTTTCGGATTTCATAACTTTCGCTGGATTCCGAGATATGGGCCCCACATACGAATTTTTAATTAATTTCGGAATGTTTAAAAATGTAGTATTTTCTTATGAAATTGATTCTATAATTTTTGGTGACTGTATCGAATTATTTTTGGTTAGATTCGACCCAATCAAAGTTGGATAATCGAGGAAAAGGCCTACTAGTGGATTAAATCGGAGCATGACGAGGTAAGTCTCTTGTCTAATCTTGTGAGTGGAAAATTACCCCATAGGTAATTAAAGTATTAGTTGTTGCTAATTGTGGGGGCTACGTATGCACGAGGTGACGAGAGTCCGTGTGTAGCTACTATTAATGCTAAAGTCCGGCTAGTTTAGGACTCTGAGCATGAATTACTTATTTAAATTGTATTCTTATATATATA